>PXIH01S0025769.1:0-12058 GCA_003024985.2 Euperipatoides rowelli
TGTGAAATACACTATGCTCCAATCAGAATGTGTAATACACTTACTTGTGAACTACACTATACTCCAATGCTATGATAATCAAAATGTGAAATATACTTATGTGTGAAATACAATATGTTCCAAAGCTATTAATCCTATCTATTCCAAAATACAAAAAATGAATTAAACAATAATATGCTGTATTAAAGTCTAATAAACAATAATAATTAGGCTATACACAAAAGACATTAAGCATATAAATGAATAAGTAATTCAAACTTACCGCCTGAGCTATTGTAATGGTGACCGTAAGGAATTTCTAAAACAAAAAATATGCACAGGCTCAAAAAATTTATGTCAATAATTTAACATCTGGAAGTATCGATGTCTATATTGGTGGCCATTTTGAAAGTGAAACACAAAACTGCAATCTCCCAGGCTTATTATGTATGAGATAGCAGTCATCAGTTTCAATAATATTACTATCTATTTAGTACAAATCAGAAATAACTATTAGCACTCTTATTGATAAATACAAAGCAATGTTCTTGTTTGATTTTTATTTCAACAATGTGACTGCAGGAAGTAAAAAATATATATTACTTGAACGATTTTTTTTCTTTTCTTTTATATAAATGTTTGTTTTTATTATTTTTATTTTAAAAAGTGATTCAAACTTGAGCTCGTCTAATCCGGAGAATGAGGTTTCTCCTGGATTGGAACTGGCTATATATTTATATTTATTTTTGATAAATAATGATTACACACATATCTCATTTTATATCTCTAAAAATAAATAGAATTAAAATATACCTTTTTTGTTTTTATATAGTTTTATATGTCTACTCCAATTGTATGCATTTTTCCCCCTTAAAAACTAGTTTAAAATTAAAGAAATAATTTCCACGATCGATTGTATTATTGCTCTCTGTCACTTATGGTATTATAAAATGGGTAGGTGGCGCTATTCTAATTTGGCAGAGTTAGTATTACACTGGCTGACTTTTAAAATCCTTCTACTAATTATTAATTAAATTGCTTACTATCTAATTAAAGAGAAAAGATGTATGATTTAATTAAAATAAAATTGTGTTTCTACCTTAGATGGATAAGGTTTCATAATTCCTGATTTTCGTATTATCAACCAAGGCTAGTTGTTGGTAGACTGATGCAGCATCAAAAGATAGAAGGAAACTTTTATCATAATGTTTTATTGATAGATTTAAATATATTTTATTGCCATTCCATTCATTATGTCAACATATTTCCCAAAAGCACTACAGTCGTCAGTGGTACTAGGATGGACTAAATGTCAAAGTACAAAAATAATAATAATTTTAACAACTTCACTGCTTTTTAATGTTATATGAACATTATATTTTCAGTCAATAGCAATCATAAAACCTAGATACATTTAGAAATAAGACTTTTTTGGTAAATAATCAGTGCTAGTTCCATTGATGATGTTGACTGAGGTATTAATGGAATGGCAATTGAATATATTTAAATCCCTATGTGTGATGTTATCTTTGTTTGTTTTTTCTAGATCAAGTTCAATTAGCCTACATTTAAATAAACCACAATAATTAAGACATATTTCTATAGTAACAATGTTAACATCATAGCACTTTAATTCCCAGGTTTAACCCAATAAAGGATGGGGCCAACCAAATGAACATAATGCCCTTTTTTAATTTCCTATTTGCAAAGCGTTACCTTGAAAATGAACATTATAGATATATAAATCCCAAATTATAATTTCATAAAAGGGTAGACCCCATTAAATTGTCATAGTGCCCTTTTTTTTTATTTACTAGTATAATCTTCACCTTGTAAATTAGCATCATAGTCCATTTGGATATAAAAATCCCAGATTATATTTTAATAAAAGGGTGGAGCCAATCCAATTGTTATATTTCTTTTTGAAATACTAGTATTATCTTAACCTTGTAGTTTAGCCTCATAGACCTTTAAGATTTAAAATCCTTGGTTAAAATCCCATAAGGGGTTTTAACACCTGACTGACTAAAGTCCCATAGGTTTTACATAGGAAAATTCCCATAGGATTTCATTGAAGTGTAACAGCCACCAACATAATCGATAAGCCCCTAATATACTACTCTCTTTGCTGCTTGAAAAGTAATTATTAATAAATTTGATTTTAAATGAAAGCATATTATACTAAAATGTTTACATTTAAATTATTATTATTTTTTTATTCTGAGTTTGTTCTTTTAGAGTCCACCTTCCCCCTCCGGCTTAACCAACTTTAAGACCCAGGTTACATTTTTCTTACACTCAAGATCTAATGGTCTTTTCATGCATAGAAAATGCCACCTTTCTACTGCGCCCGGCAGGAGAGATACTATCACCCCTGGTGATCAAACATTTCCCGGGACTACCAGTTTTAAGATATGGCAGTCCTGGGTGCTCCTAACTAGACCACTGCATCTCGACATTTAAATTACTATACGTTAAATATTAAGAAGTTCCTCTTAAATCAAATGTTGCTGAAATAGACAAGGCATACAATTTTAATAAAATAAAACATTTAATTTTTTCATAATTAGTAAATGTAATTTACAACATATAATTTTAAAATACATAAATATATAAATTAAAAAATATATTAATTATTTAAGTAGGCTGATATTAAATACAAGAAAAATCTGGTATTAAAGCATTCGAGGAAGGAATGATAAAATAATAAAGTTCAGCGGAAATTTATATTAGGCTCTAAGCCTTGGATTTGTAATTAGTATTTGAATAAACTGAAATGTACATGAAAACGTGGTTGATTTGGCACTATTTCTGAGTAAACATTTTTAAGGTAGGTAAAATAAAAACTGTTTACTATGGTCGATTACTAGTCGGTGAAATTTGACTCTGCTGAATAGCTTCAGAATAACTTGGTGGAGCAACTTCAGGTGTTTTGACCTATAAAAAAAAAACACAAAATAAAAATTGATATAATAGTTTAAGAAAAATAATTCTAAATCATTTTTAAAACATCTTACTGCAGTATTTAAAAATATTATTGATTTAGTTTGCCATATCTAAAATTGTGTAATTTTTTTCCATTTTATTTTACCAATGTCTTTTTTTTTTGTAATTTATTTTATTTACTACTATAATTATATATTTAATATTTGTATATTTGTTTAAGTTTTATATTTAAATATTATATACATTTGTTTTTGTGTTTACAAATGCACCATGTGTGTATATATATTTTATAAGTAGATAGAAAATAGGGTTTCTGGGATACTTCTGGTTAGGGGGGTGGCACTGTACTTCCTGCCTGGCTCTTCCTGTTCTGGTATGGCCACTTCCAATTTGGAAATTCTGTTTCTGGTTAATATCTAAGATGTCTGGCTTCCAGTTCCTCTTTCTTAAAGGTCTAAGGAGTTTTAGGCTTATATTTCCGGTTTATGACCTCACATCCAGCCAAAAGTCACTTCCTGTCATGTTCAGTATATAAAATGTGCTATAAAATCCAAGATGGCTGACTTCCTGTTCTTGTTTCTTAATGGTCTAGGGGTTTTTTTAGGATTACAACTCCGGTTCCATATCTAGGTCAAAGGTGAGTTACAGTTCTGATTAGAATCCAAGTTGGTTTTTGAACACCAGTATACCTTTATAGAAAAATTAATAGAATAATTTTAAATTTAATAGCTATTTTAAGATAAGTTTAACTTAAGAATGAGTGAATTCGTTATGGCATAGAGATATTAGAAAATATTCAGAATGCACAGATTTTTTTTTTTTTTTGTAAAATAAAAACAGGAATACTAGGAAAATAGGCCAAATCTGCTCACCTAATTTAAAAAAAATTGCCAGTATATATGAAATTTCTAATCTCACTTCAAGCTGATTATTTAATAAAAGTCGAATAATACTCTTCAATGTATTTTTCATAAGAACCATAATGTTATGGGGAGGAAGCGGCGATGATCCATTTAATCATTCAACATCTAACAAAAATATACTATGAAATTCAACCCATAAACCTCATTAAATTTAGTGATATAAATTTTATTATTCATGATGCTCTAATCGAATATAATTATGTAATTAATGAAAACGATATAAAAATTATTTTTGAACAAATTAACAAAGACATTGTTCCTGTGTCTGACTTAGTAAGTGCCAAATTGCTTTCTTTATTTGCACATGTCTTTTATTAAATTTGGTTAAATTGTTTGCTGAGGGGACTGTCTTGTCATTTTTGTATCATGAGATTATTCAATCTTTTTTAATATTTGGATAAAAAATAATGTTGGTTTACTAAACCTTATTGCACTTGAATCTCTACATTCCAGAAACATCCAGAATATTAAATCAAAATTGTTTTCTAAAATTTTAAATTTCAAATTGGCTGATTTATTGCCACATATTATGTTGTCTCCCTAGTAGTTTTCATTGAGAAATATACATTTTCCTCTTTTAATTATGCAAAGTGTTATTCTGCATATTAAAAACATCAGTTAAAATAGGCTACATTTATTTTTTTTAATTTTTTTTTTTTAAATAAATTTTAATAACTATTTACAATTATTTACAAGTATCAGTTTTTACATTCTTCTAAACTGAATACAACAGTGTTGCCATGTCCGTCATCATTGAATCATTTGCCATAAATCCATTTTGCTTCAGAAAATTCTGCAATTATAATAAGTAGAATTAGTTTTAATCCCCGGAGCCGTCATCCCTCAGCTCCAGGGCTGCCCAGGGATCGAACGCATGATCCCCTTATATGCACAGCTCCCAAATCCAGCAGCAGCCTTAACCACTGGACCACCGGAGCTGTACTAGGCTACATTTATTATTCTGGATGTTCCTAGGCCATTCGATTTTGAAAACCAAAAATATTTAATTCAAAAAATATTATACTTGTTTAGAAAATCAACCCTGAGTAGAAACTGGTAAATTATCCCCAAAACAAGTTTATTGCTATTAAAGAGAGGGGCAAATTATTTCATTCTATTGTGCTGAGAAGGAGAGTCACACACGGCTCCCCTCTCAGCACAAATATGTTTTCTATTTATATTGATCAGCTCATTAATCAAATCAAATCTATTGAATCTAGGTAAATACTGGACAATTTTAATAACTAATATAAATGCATATCGTTATGTTGATGACTTGTCTATTCTGGTTAGTAATTGTCAAATTTTGGTTAATTAACCAATTTGCTTTTGAAACTGGCTCACTGATTATTATTGCCAAAATCTTATGTGTGGCTCAGTTTTGAAAAGAACTTTTTGCCACATTGTCACAAACTAAATTGGAAAACAATCCTGGGTTTATTAATCCTTTTTTTTTTTTTTTGTTATTCTTGCATTTTTAAGTGCAAAATAAAAATTATAACAAATTTTTAAAATGTTTAGCTTAAGTTACAACACAAATATTCATTCTTGTTTCGGTTTTGTGGTCGATCGGCGATTTCCGCTCAACTTACTAAGCCGAAGGCATGCTGGGGAGTACAGGTATGCTCCTCGGTTTGGGCAGTTATGGAACGGTTTTTTCCCTAGCTGTAACAGCTCGCTTTGGGTTTTTCAAAGTACACTGCCATTCTTAATAAAAAAAAAAGAAACCTGTTATTCTAAGTAATTCCAATTAATTATGATTTCTATTGTTTATTAAACCATAAAAAATACATCTAATCTCCTGTTGGAGAGGAAATTTATTTTAAAAAAAAATTATTCATTCTTAATTACCAAAATTCATATTGTAAATTTTTTTTATATTTCCAAAGTTATTATTTTTAGGTCCTCAAATAAAATTTTCAAAAAAATTAATTGAGAAATTAAGTTATAAGCTATTGCAAATTCCTTTTTTTTTTTTTTTTTTTTGGACACACAAAGTTAGTTTTTATATCAAGATCTACTCTTTGCATGCCTATATCATTTAGGGAGGATGGGATTACATTATTTGTTTAAATTGTTCCTTTATCCTTCGGGCTAACCTATATTATAGTTTGTGGATATGTATCTATGCTATGAGTTTCATGTGGAGCATACAAATATTCCTCTGCCTATACTCATATCAAGCAATATTATTTTTCTTTTGAATTATTCTTTTGATCTTTAATTATGTTCCTAGATGTAAATTATTTAAATATATGAATTATGTTAATGTTTTTTATGTTGATTATTCCCTGTCTAATCTTGTAAACTCATTAAACCAATTTTTAAGATGAGAAAGTTTTTATTTGCTTCAAAAATGTTTTAATTTATTTTTCAGCTTCTTCGTAATGCAAATTTCCCAAATGTTAGACTTGCTACCCATTATAAAATTAATGTCCCAACAGAATGCTTCTTTTCCAATGAATTTGATGATATGGACCATTTACTTTTCAAATGTTATCTATATATACGTGAAGGGAAAATTAAAACATTCATTGTTTAGTGTTGTGGCGGCTTTTTACAAAGGAGTGGCGGCTAATTTTTTTATTGGTCGAATTTCGGCCAACACTGGATTACTAGTTATTTTAATGAGTTATGGAACAGATTTAATCAATTTGGTGGAATACAATGTTTATGATTCTAATTTGTTTTAGTTTTCACTTTGCAAAATAGATATTTTTTTTTTTTTCTTATTTTATATTTCTCAATTTGGAAAATTCTTAATAGCTTTGTTATTAATAACATAAAGCTTCCAACCTTTTAAATTTAAATATTGCATTTGGATTTTGCAGTTATTTTATGATGGGTATTAAAGGACTATTAATTAAAATAATTTGATTTATACAATAGTTTTGTATAGATATTTTTTTTTCTTTTCTATATTTCTTTACTTATTAATCAAGCTATACTTCTGTAATTTCCATTTTTTTAATAGTTTTGTATTGATTTTATAAATAAAGTTTTTTTTTTGTGTGTGGAAGATAATCTTCTCTAAAAAAAAAAAAAAAAAAGAGCCTTTGCTTTGTTGCTGGCCAGGCATTCTGATTGTCTAAATAAGCGTTGAAGTCAGGCTAGTATTTTACAAATAACTATGTAGTTATCTGCTCAGATTTCATCTATAAAAGTTTATTTATTCTTTTATTCCAAACAATGTAGTTTTAGGACTCATACATAATCTAAAATAAGTTATTTCAATCATTTTCCCAATATATGTGGATTTCTATCATATTTTATAATAATGTTTTTGTATTTTTGAGGGGCTTTAATAATAACATTCAAATTGGGTATCTACAATTATTTCATAAGGATTTGTCTGTTACAAGAGAATTATTTTGTTGTTCCCATTAAATCAAATTATTATTTTTCACAAATGGTTCAATTATTGTATGAAAAAGTTAGGGAAACCTTTGTTCAGGTATCTATTATTATTTCTTAAAAATTGTTTAAAAAATACAAAATTATATAACTAATTAAAGATAAATAACTATAGTTATAGAAAATTTAAAACAAATGCTATATATTTTTTTTTTTGATTTTTATAAAACTAAATTCCACCTCCACCCTCAAAAAAAAAAAATGTTTAAACTCACCCTCTTGAAATTAGGCTATTGCAGACATTTTACTTTAATGGACATTTTCCATTGATTTAACATGTCCATATCTATTCTATCCAGTTCAATTAATAATTCAGAATAACTGAATAGATTATTAAAATGTACTGATTTAATTAGTCTGTTTTAATAATTTAATCAAATGTTATTTCTAAAATCTATTAAATATTTTTAAAGATAACTTTTCTCACAACTTCCTTCTTGTCTATTTTGGTAGCCTATGGGGCTAACATAAGTAATCTGTCTAAGGTAGCTAAAACATTCATCTAAAACCAAACATAAATGTTATAGTAGGGGTGATATCACATACATTTATGCACTTGTTGTTACCATGCTTGAGAAAAGCAATATTTTAACTTGGACTTATAGAAAATGACCCAAGGAATGTGAATTTGAAGGTGCCTTAAAATTTGAACTCATGTTTGACCCTAGAAAATGTATTTTTTTTTTTCAAAATGGCAGCTGTAGAAGTGTTATGTAAGAGGGAAATTTCTTATTTTCCATTTTACTAAGAAATTATGACTAATGCAGCAAAATATATTTGCATAAAAATGATAGGTAATGAATTTTATAGTGTTTGGTATCATCGGTAGTGTTGCACTGGAGGACTTGGGTGGCAGAGAATGAATTAAAGCACCACCATCAATTATGACACATTCATATCTTGCTGGTGTCACGCGGTTTGTCTCAACCACTCTCAGAATGTTCATATTCAACGATGCAGTGGAAAATATCTGCATTGTTAAAATTTGTTTTGATTGAGGGAAGAGGGATTCAAATTTTTATAAAAAAAAACACTGTATATTTCCTTTATGTGCATGTAAAGTGACAAAGAAGTGACCAAACAGGCACATTTGATCCTTCAAGAAAGTGACCTCTTTCAGAGTTGCTGTCTTCCCAACATTACTTTGAGTGACCATCATCAATATATATTTCTTCATTGAAATTTTATGTCAACTTTCTGGTCTTCTAAAATGGTATGACAGTATTATTATCATTGTTCCTGGCCAATTATTTCAATAGATTTAACTGAAAAAATGGCTGACTTGGATGAGTAAGGGTAATCTTATCATACTGAAATGGGTTGTGTGTGCATTGAATATGGCAAACATAATTGTTACATGCATAAGTAAGTATTTCTGGTTTGAAATTTCTTCTTCTTGAAGAGGCAAAATGTCCCGGTAGGGAAGCAATTAAAATCCTTGTAGGGACTAATTAAAATCCATGTAGATAAATAATTGGGATCTTCAGTCAACCTATAATTCCACCCACACCTTTCAATATTGTTTATTACATTTTTTTGTGTGCATGATCTATTGCAATTATTGAAAATCGGTTTGCTGTGTGATTAATTGTTCATTTGCAGAATAGAAGTGGGAAAGGCTTCAAGGTCATTGATGTAAACAGAAAGCAATTTAGCATAATTAGGGTGGTCTGATTGAAGAAAAGTGCTACCAGTGCCTTAATTGTGTCAAAGAACATTCAGAAGTGTTTCTCTCTGTGAGCTTGGATGAACAAAAGAATTAACTGTTGGTGTTTATTAATCAACAACCAGAAAGCAAATGTATGATTCTCTGCAGTCATTTTTGTGTTTCATTCAGTGGAATTTAATGTTGTATTTTTAGAGCTATATGCATCATTTAAAATAATATGCAGCACCACAATTGTTATTTGATGTGCATATCTGATTTTCTTG
The DNA here is from genome assembly GCA_003024985.2 of Euperipatoides rowelli. Taxonomy (NCBI): domain Eukaryota; kingdom Metazoa; phylum Onychophora; class Udeonychophora; order Euonychophora; family Peripatopsidae; genus Euperipatoides; species Euperipatoides rowelli. The sequence goes on from PXIH01S0025769.1 coordinate 9,195, forward strand.
GGATTAGCAGCTGACAGGAATGATGCAGAATGCCAGATTCTGTAATAGTCTCACTCCATCCTGATTCTCAAAGGATATCTCCTAATGCTTTCCATAGGATCATTTCAATGTGTAAGCTACCCATCATCTGGACAAATTTATTTTCCCAAGCTCTTCAAGAAATGAACTTTGTATTTTTTTCTTAAATTGCCTACAGTGGCTGGTCCATTGCCATAACTGGGATTTGATCAGGATTAAGAAAATTCACAAAGTGTTTGACAATGTCAAGCCATGTTTGCCAAAGTGCGGTGGCTCAGTGGGATGAGCTGGGATGCCTTAGGCTCTTTGGTGTCGGCAGAAGTCAGGTTCAAGGCTTATGCTGTCTGACCCAAAATACTAAATGTCTTTCTTTCTGAAAGACTGGTATGGTAGGGTTCTAGTCATCCAGTCAGAATTAAAATTGGACTTTGTGTTAGCAAGATATAGAAATAAACAAGAGTAATAGTAGACCTTGGAACAAACCAGATTATGCATAACTGTTGTATCCAGTAAATGACTTCCTGTAAAAATATGTATATAGTGTAAATAAAGTACTTGTTTCTCCCAAGATAGGAGGGAACAAAGAGATATATTTTTTTTAAAAAAATGTCAAGCCATGTTTTGCCATCCAAGGATCAGAAAAAGACTTTTGAAACAATGTCAACACACCTTCAAGAATTGGAAGGATATCTTGCATTTCAGTAAATAGAAAAGATGTATAATGGTGGATGGCATTGCTTTAATTTCATCTGTTACCATACCAGAATTATATTTTTAATGTGATCTCAAACATATTTCATCAAGGATACTTCCTGGACTACTTTTTCCACAATTACATAGAAGGGAGATTTCTTATCAGTTTTGTTGTTGTATGTTTGACATTGCAGCCACAGTCCAATGTACAGAAGTAAAGGTGTTTCTCTTTTTCTTTGAATTCATAGATTCTACATGTTGTTAACAATAAGCATAGATAATGCTCATAATCCACACAGTGACATTCTGTAAAACACTAATCAACTGTCTTAATGGTGCAAGAATCACATCAAAGCATTGATTAAATTGACATTAAAAATGTTCAGTTCTGAATTAATTAGCACTGTGTGACAAATAACTGCTGCTCTGACAAGAACTTTAGCATCACCCTCAGGGTAATTTTCTATTACCTCTCAGAATATCATTCTGTCAATATTTTTTAGGTAATCAGATAAACTTGACATTGTGACCCATGCTGTTATTCAAAGTTGGGAAACTGCTCAAGAATTTCATTTTTTTTTAACATTGTTACCTAGCTTTAGCTGAAATATATTCACTATTTCACATTGTAGAATATGGTTGTCCAATGTCCAAGAAGCAATCTATTATTCAATTTCCAACATTAATTCCTCCTTTGATAGCATGACCAAATATGGGATTGAATAAGTTGACTCTGGTGTAATTTTATCGGTGTACATATGACTGACTATAATAGATGGTATAGAACTGACTATAATAGATGGTATAGAAAAGACGGTTATACAAAATATCAAGCAGTACGGCATAACCCTGACCCATGATATGAATAAGGCAATTATCCTCAAGTTCTTTTGACTGTTCTAATTCTATCATCCATGTTCATTGTCATACACTTATAAAGTTGCTCCATGCTATCTTTTTGGCAAAAAACACACATTCTCTTTTTTTCTGCATGTTGGATGTGAAAATGTCCTATTCTCTTTCCACTGCATACAATTGACAGCAGTAACATGAAATAGATTTGGTAGCTTACCTAGTTCATAGAATCTCTGTGCTTGTTTTAGGAAGTTATCATACATGAAGTTATGGGCTAAGTCTTTGCAGGACAGGGGACAGGTCAATTTTTCATCAGTATTTGTCTTACATGTAGTACAAAGGCTCCAATCCATAACCAAAACAAGTAATAATAATAATAATAAAAAGAAACAGTAAAAATTATAAAACAATATAACCTATCTATAACCTTTACTATCTTATGCATGATCAGAAGAAAACAATTTCCAAATGCAACTTCTTGTTCCCATAGGAACAAAAGATGTTCCACATAATGTATCTCTGTAAGCAACAAGTGATGAAAACATTGTTTGTAACAACTACTTTGGGACAAATTAAATAATAAGGTACGGTACCGTAATGTTTTCTTTTAACTTTTAAATATTAGAAATATTTATAATAATTTTTGGAAGTAATTTAGGAAAAATTTAATTCAAAATAGCATTACAATATTGATATTTATAAATAAAGATAACAAAAGAAGTGTAAAAATTAATCACCATATTATCCAAGACTGATTAATATGGTGATTAACTTTTACACTTCTTTGATTTTTAGGGCATTTAAATATTGATTAGGCTATATAGTTTTTTTTTATTGTCAACCTATTTTTTTATTTTTTGTCTCAGAAAGTCCTTAAAATGAAACCATATTCAATTTTTGCTTGTAGAATGGACTTTTTTTTCTTCTATTAATTTGATGCAATCAATAGTTAAAGGTTGAATTAAGAAAAAATAATTGACCTGTGCTATAATAAAGTAATAAAATTCATCAAAACTTAGTAAAAATAAAAAAAAATACCTTAGCTGATTCTTTAGAAACGCATGAATAAGATGGTGGGTCATCAGGAACTGAAGGGGGTGGAAAATGTCTTTCATCTACCATTTGAAAAGATTCTGGATTAAAACCAGTAATTGTATAAATAGTGGGAGATGTAGAAGACTGAATACCATCTCTCTGTGTTTGGCACTGCTGTGGTACAACTGTAATTGCATAAGGAAGACCATACACTGCTGTTGATTGAAGAGTGTCTTGCCTGGAATACAATGCTTCTTCTTCTA
>PXIH01S0025830.1:12882-23180 GCA_003024985.2 Euperipatoides rowelli
AAATTTTCAAGTTGGAAAGAAGTGTCAAGTGGGGTTCCACAGGGGTCAGTTTTAGGACCCTTATTTTTCTAATTTTTATTGATGATCTGGATGTTAATATTATAAGTAAAATAAGTAAATTTGCTGATGATACTAAATTAGGCGGTAGAGTAATAGTATGGAAGAGGCATTATTGATACAAAGTGATTTCGATAAATTAAGTAACTGATATAAGGTTTGGCAAATGGATTTTAATGTAGCTAAATGTCAGATAGTTTTGGTAGAAATTATAAGTTTAAATACAGAAATGAATGGTACTGATATTATTGAGATTGAAGAGGCTAGGAATTTGGGTGTTATTATTCATAAATCTAGAGACTCATCATGTGATCTTATGTCATCAAATAATCATAACAATAATGCCAAAAATACTCAACAAATACAAATAAAATTGTTAAAGTTGACAAAAGATGAAAAACAATGTATCAAAAACATAACATTCTGCCACAATATAAAGATAACAGCCAGGAGAAACCAAAACAAAAATATAAGGTAGCAAATCCAGACAACATTACAGAGAGTGATAGTAATCAAAATACGGTTCCAGTTTTAAAACAAAACAGGGAAAAAAAGGCTACTGTAGGTATAATTTCTAATCCAAATAGAAATACTAATAAAATTGGTAAACAACAAACTAAAAATGAGGATGCCAATGACCCTCCGTTTTAAAAACACCTGCTAATGAAATTAGTGTTGAGGGTGATTCAAAAATATCTAACCCTGTCAATACTGATATTTTACATCAAGTAAAAAACGGTCCTCAAATCAACAGTGTTAAAATAAAAATAATAAACAAATAACTGTAAATTTTTCCGATGAAAGCCCTTATAAACCTGTAATAAAAATAAAGCTGTTTAAAAAAGAATTTTCAGCTCTTTTAGATACTGGTAGTGAATATACAATTATAAATTAATATTGTGTATCTGATCAATTAAATGCCAGTACATTTGGATCCATTTCATTGACATCCCCAATAGCAGATGGGGCTATGGTGGCAAAGAAATCAATAGCCAACTTTTGTATAGACAAAATTAATTTTTTGCATCCTATATTGTTAGCTCCATTAGCTTCAATGCAGCATTTTCTGTAATTTTAGGGATGGACTTCATTATAAATCATAAAGCAAAAATGGATTTCATAAATAGAAGGGTAACATTTGAAATCGAGGCTGTAACTGAGTGGGATAACCTAGACAACCAAACAGCTGCTTTTTATTCACTCAATCCACAGTCTGAGAGCCAGCCTAGAGCTACAAATTTACATAACCTTTTTAAAATGGATGAATTGGAATTAAAACCATTCCACAAAGAAAAATTAAAGAGACTGTTGACAAATTATGAAACAATTTTAATTGAGGATGTGGAAAAGATAACAGGTGCACTAGTAACCCCAGTGGAACCCAAATTTCTGTCTGATGAAAAAATATATCAAAAACAGTACAGAATAGCACACTCTCTTTATGAACCACTCATGAAAAAATAGCACAACTTGAAGCAGCAGGTATAGTGAGCCCCTCAAGTGATTCACAATATAATGTACTGTTATTGGTGGTTCCAAAACATGATAACGTTAATGATATACACATAGTACTGGATCTAAGAAAAGTAAATATGCAAATAGAACCTTACAAATTTCCCTTAATGTGCATAGACAATATTATTTTAAGGCTAGGAGGCCTAAATACTTTTCAACCCTTTATCTAAATAATGGGTATTACAATGTCAGCCAGGACGAGTCTGTGCAGCATCAATTCTCCTTTGAGTTGCCATGGGGGAAATGGGTCCTTAAACGTTTGCCACAAAGCTTACCCAACAGTGTCGCCATGTTACAGGAGTTAATAAATAAATGTTTACAAGGTAAAAAGTCAAAAGATAAGGTACTAGCCTATCTTGATGACATAATAATATTCACAGAAACCACTGAGGAACATTTGATGGTACTTGAATAGGTACTTAGGCCTTTAAAAAAATAAATATGGCTATCAAGCCTAGTAAGTGTTGCTTGTCAGAAAATCTCTTAAGTTCTTGGGACACAGTCGATAAAGATGGCAGTATGACAACAGATCCAACTATGGTATCAGTAACTGATTTCCCAAGGCCTATAACAGTAAAAAACGTTAATAATTTTTTGGGGTCAGTAGGTTTTTATCAACGTTACATAGCAAACTTTACAGAGTTAGCAGTGCCCCTATATAAACTCCTGAGGAAGGGCGATGGCAAAGTACAATGGTCTTCTGAAGCTGAACAAGCTTTTATTTCATTAAAAAAAAAAACTCACAATCGCACCACTTTTGGCCCATCCAAATTTCACAAATCCTTTCTACATCTCTTCGGACACATCCCAGGTCAGGTTGGGTGGTCTCCTAGAGCAGGAAAATGATGAAGGCCATATGCAACCCATTGTCTAATACAGTAGAAAGCTCAACAAAGCTGAGCAAAACTAGGCAACAATAAAAAAGAAGCATTGGCAATAGTATACACACTGCAGCAGTTCCACCACATAGTATACAGAGACCAAGTGATACATAGGACAGATCATAGGCCTCTTACTTATGTTTTTAAGCTTAAAGATGGAAGTCAAAGATTAGATGGCTGTTACACTTTCAGAATTTTAAGCTTAAATTTCAACATATACCAGGTAAAAATAATATATTTGCAGACTGGTTGTCACAGAACACTGCGCCTGAAGGTGCCATAATGTAGCTGCCATTCAAACACTAAGAGAACTATTAGATAGACTAATAAAAGCTCAGGAAGCGGATGGATTTTGTAAAATAATAAAAGACAAAATCTGTCAGGGTCAATTCCTAGAGAGAAATTTTATTTTTGATGGAATGGTTTGTTTTTAAAAGAAATTAAGTGATATCATGATTTTGGTGGTTAGTATAGAACACTAGTGCCCCCTACCATCGTAAAAGATGTTATATCAAACTACCATGATTCTGTTATCAGCGGTCATCTCTCTCTCTCTTGCCAAAATGCTTTGGAGAATTAAGTCTAGTTTCACTTGGAAAACTATGTGCAGTGATGTTCAAAATTATATAGATTCTTGAGACATATGCCAAAAAAGAAGCCTGCCTAGAACTAAAGCACCATTACAATCCATGCGTCCTAGCACAACCCCTTACGAAAAATTATTTATGGACATNCTCTCTCTCAAGTCGTAAACCTCAAGAATGAGGTGTTGTGATCTTCTGATATATAGATCTCTTGACAGCAACCCTCCATCCACTGCGGTCCAATGCGGCTAAAGTGGAATCATGGAGTGAACCTCCCATGAGTGTCTTCACTTGGTCAACCCATCTCAGGAGTACTCTACCAAGCAAAAATTTACCCTGTACCTCCCTTTCTACAATCAGCTTCTCCATACCCTCTTCACATCAAATTATATGACCGGAGTACTCTATCCAAAACAATATTGACTAGTATAACATCAATGTCAAGTTCTTTAAGGATTGAGATGTTTGTACGCCATGCAGTCCAAAGAATACATAATAGTCTGCGCCAGCACCACATCTCAAAAGCACTGATGCGCTCATGATCCCTTTTTAATAGTGTCCATGACTCGGCTCCATAAATAAAAATGGAAAAGATCAAATAACCAACCAATCTCTTTTTAGTATTGTTAGAGATTTGTCTATCACACCACACCATCTTGAGATGGGACATGGCATTCCTTGACATCTCAATTCTTCTAATTTTGTCACTACAGCCACCATTATTAGATATAAGGGCGCATAGATATACAAACGTATATACAATGTCACATCCAGCAACTTGTTGAATATCAGTGTGATTCTTCAATTATGGATCAATGGTCATTATCTTAGTCTTTTGACGATTAATAGAGAGACCAATCTTCTGACTTGCAGTTTCAAGTCTTGCAATGAGTTCCACAAGATTGTCTAAGTTTCTTGAAATTAAGGTGGTATCGTCAGCATAATGCAGGTTATTTATTTTCCAACCACCTACAGAAAAACCCATGTCCCAACCATCAAGAGTTTAACGCATGGCATATTCTGAATATACATTAAATAGAATCGGAGATAAAATACATCCCTGACAAACTCCAGCATTAACATGAAACAATGAAGACCTTCTATTGTTAATTTGAACATTTGCAAAATTGTTTTCACATAAAGATCTAATAAGAGAAACAAGATGAAGCGGTAATCCCATGACCTCCAAAATTCTCCAAAGGTGAGGCCATTTGACAGTGTCAAAAGCCTTCTTATAATCAACAAAGCAAAAAAATACTGAACTATTGAACTCATGTGCTTTTTCAATTATTTGCGTTATGTTGAGAATATGTTCTCTAATACCTCTTCCCCTCAAAAGCCATGATGTTCCAGAGGAATATATTCATCCAAAAAAGCTCTACTTCTACCATGTATTATGGAGCACGACTTGCTAGCATGTGATATAAGAGCTATCAATTTGTAATTTTCACATAGCTTTTTAGATCCCTTTTTATATAGAAGAATGAAAATAGAATTTGTCCATTCTTGTGACCAATCTAGAGTATCCCAGATTCTTTGTGATATTTTATGGAAAATCAAAACTCCAAGATCAGCAGATGCCTTAATGATCTCCGATGTAACTCCATCAGCACCACAGGCTTTCCGGTCTTTAAGTAATTCAAAAGCCATCACAATTTCATCAGGTTCAAGCCCCATAGGCAAATCTGATAGATTTTCATTATTATGAGTCCTGTGTATCCGAATAGAGGCAATCACAGTAGTTTTTCCAAACTATCAGAACCTTGTCAATTTCATCCACATCTTCATTTCAACTATTCTGGATTGTTCATGATCTAGATAAGGTCACGGGTGATTTTATTTTTATTTTTGAGAAAAGGTCTCTAGTTTGATTGTGAATGGCATGATCCTCAATATCTCTACAAACATTAGAGATAAAATGATTTTTATCCCTCCTACAACTCTGTTGAATTTCAGTGTTGAGTTGAGTCAATAGCAATCTGTTATCATCAGTTGGGCCACCACCTCTAAGTAAGCATCTTCTCTTTTCAATGATTTCCAGAGTTTGATCCGACATCCAATGTTGTTTCTTCCTGTTGTGTGGAATTTGATTTTAATTTGCAGCATTGAGAAACCATTTTATAAATCATTGGCCTAACCAATGATTTATATAAAGGCAAAATGACCTAGAATCTCTACACTCAATAGTTCTTTTTAACATACCTAACATGCTATTAGCCTTCTTACAAGCTTCAACACACTGTTTACTAGGCTTACAAGATTCATGAATAATAACACTAAATCCCTAGCCTCTTGAATCTCAATAACATCACTACCATTCATTTTATATTTAAACTTATTATTATTTCTATCAAAATGAACTATCTGACATTTAGCTAAATTAAAATCCATTTGCCAAACCTTAGCCCATTTACTTAATTTATCTAAACCACTTTGTATCAATAATGCCTCTTCCATACTATTAACACTACCACCTAATTTAGTATCATCAGCCAATTTATTTATTTTACTTATAATATTAACATCCAGATCATCACTAAATATTAGAAAAAGCAAGGGTCTCAAAACTGATCATTGTGGAACCCAACTTGCCACTTCTTTCCAACTAGAAAATTTACCATTAATAATTACTCTTTTTCTTTCACTTAATTGATTTTTAATCCAATTTAATACATTTCCATAAATACCTTTACTTTTAATTTTAGCTACTAATCTACCATGAGCTACCTTATCAAAAGCTTTTTGANAGCACAACCCCTTACGAAAAATTATTTATGGACATACTGGGACCAGTAAATACTACTGCCAGAGGCAATAAGTATATAATACTCTGGACAGATGAGCTATCAAGATTTTGTGTAGGAAGTCCTTTAAAAAATATAGAGGCTGCAACTATTGCAAAAGACTACATGAAAAATGTATTTACAAAATATGGGTGTTCCAAAGAAATTGTTACAGACAGAGGTCCACAAATGACTGGGAGGATATTTAGGACCCTATGTTCACGCCTAGGGGTCAATAAGGTCTACACATCTGGGTACAGATCTTCTAGCAATGGTCTGGCAGAAAGGGCAAATGTAAAAATAATAAGTGTTTTGGCCAAAATGGTATATAAAAACTTTAAAGATTAGGATGAGCTAGTGCCTTATGCGCTACACGCTCTAAATTTGGTAGTCCATAGATCGACTAATCAGTCTCCATTTTATATTATGCATGGTTTTGACCCAGTAGACCCAACATCACAATTTAATTTACAACAAATTGTAGATTCAGAAGATGTCGATGGAAGATGTCGATCAGGAACTTATCGAGCGTTTATCCTTGACGCGCACACAAGTGCATGAAAATTTAAGACAAGTGTCAATTGATTCCTGTACGAACAAGACAGGTAGATTTAAAATGCAAGAATATAAGTTGGGTCAGTCAGTATTATTGTTGGACCCTACCCCATATACTAAGGCCAACAGAAAATTGAAACCACGCTATAAAGGACCGTACCGTGTGGTGTCGCGCAGCTCGCTGGTCAATTATCAGCTGAGAGATATAGAAAATCCAAAAGACTTTAAGTTAAGAGCATGCACATAGACAGAATGAAACCTTATCACAACAGATTAGTTTGTGATGATGTCTCAGATGAGTAGAAATCAGACCAGGAGAAACAACCTCCAACTGAATAAATGATTGTAAAAATAAAGATAATCATAGAGCAAAAAAAATAGCCCCCAAGGGTAATGTTACCCAACCTTGTTGAAATTATGAAAAAAAAAGCAACAATAATAGCCCCTACTGATAACATTGCCAAACCTGGTCTATGGCAAGATAATAAAGAATCAAATTGTGAACAGTGTCATGGTGTAAATGTATTCAAGAACACTAGAAAAAAAGACAAAGTAACAAAATTAGCCCCCAACGGTAATGTTATCAAGCCTTGTATATACCACGACAATAAAGGAAGCGATTTGCGAACAATGCCATGACATAAACGTGTTGATAGACACTGCTCTAAAAGATTCGCCAATTCCCAATACCTCTCTTCCCACAGTTGATGATCATCAAATTAAAAGATACCCACTTAGACATAGAAGGGCTAAGCCGAGGATGATTTAAGAGAAAAAAATCAGTAAATATAGCGCTATATAAATAAGTCGTCTAGATGTAAAATGTATATATATACTAAATAAAGAAAATATTAAAAGTAATATTTTTTTGTAACAAACAAAATAAATCAAAATTTCATTTTTTTTTCATAATTGTTTTCATTCTTCTAAAAAAGGCAAGTGTAATAAAATGACAGAGCTAAACTAAAATAAAAATAGAGTTTTTTTAAATGATTAAACTTTAAAAGTCACTCTAATAGCATACTTGTTTAAAGCTGTAGTTTATTTGCAATTCTGTAAACTATAAGATAGTTAGTACATTTGATAGTCACCTTACCGCACGGAAATAAACAAATAAAAGGATGTGAAGAAATGGAAAGCAACAATAATAAAAATAAGAATAATTTGAGATGGACCTTCACGATTCAGAAAATATCATTTCCCTTTTGTCTACAATGAAATGCATAAAAGGGAGTAAAATAAAAAGGGGCTCTCCTCAAAGTTATAATAAACAAACTTTATATTAACACAAATAATAGGTGTTTATTTGTTTAAAGGGAAGATAATTAAATATGTCAGTCTATATTTTAAAAAGGATCCTGACACTTTTTGAAGAAAATAATATAAATATTAGATAGACATAAAAGGTTTTTGTTCAGAGTAATATAATAAATAAAAACAATACATTTTTTTATGAAAAAAAAATAAAATAAAAGAGATAATAAATACAAACCTCTGCTTTGAAGCGGCTTGAATTGGCTGGTTTCATGTAAAATAAATAAAAACTACAAATATTTTCCTTCCACTATCATAAGTAAAAACAAAAGCAATTTCAATTTTTAAATAAATATCAAAAATTAAATCAAATAATTTCTCTGTATTGCTGTTTTTCATGTCATGCTTGGTATAAAGAAATTAACTGGCAGGAGGCGTTTGATTAAATATTGTAAATAAATATAAATAAAATTTTATTTTGTTAGTAGGACGATAAATAAATATATTTTTTAGTAAAATCATTTTTTTGTAAAAACATTAATAATTTGAAATTTTCATTTAAATAAAGTTTGGCAATATAATTAAAGACATGCATAAAATTCCACAGTCCAATATTAAAGTCCAAATATAAATTTAAAAACATTTTTGTTTAAGGAAATACTAATTTCTAAAAGTTAATGGCAAAAATGTTCATTCATTTCCCTCAATGCTTTGTCTAACCAATCTGTGGTTTCTCAATCGCCGCCTTATTCCAGATTGCACCCTTATTTTGCTGGTTTGCATACCCCTGACACTGGTAACTGACTTTTTACAATGACAAGGACACAGTGATGCATCACGTTGACATGACTTTCGGCCTTTGTGCAGGGGCTGTTTGTGATGCTTTTTCAGCGGGCTGAGAGTTTCATGGCTGATGTTTGACATTAGCTAGGACCCTTTTCCGCTGGGGAGAGATTGAACTGTGTGTGAACCAGAGAAACAGAAGGCATTTCCTGATCTAATTTGAGGCGTTTCATAGTGACACAGAGTGAATTTATTGGGTCTGTCCTTGATCAATTTTTTCCTGGATGGGGGCTATACCTCGATGCTTGCACTTGCGGACTAGTGTTTTGGTATGTCAATAAGCTGCATAAGTGTACTCGTTGCATCCAAGTCGGATATTAGTTAACAGTTTCTTTCTAGCAATCGCCATTTGATCGGATTTTTCTCTGATGCGACGAGTCAGCTCTACCTCGGTCGCCCGAGCTAGCTCTTCCCTCCTCTTTGCCCAAACTATTGAAGTACGGCAGTTGAGCTCACCTTGGAGAAATTCCTTGGTGGGATATGTCTCGTATTAGTTTGAGTCAATCCAGGAGCAGTTTTTCATTCAGCATTTTATGCCCTTTGCAATCCTTTTCATTTTTCTAGAAGGTTTGTTATAACGGGCGATCTGATCCATCACTATTGAGCTCTGAAGTAATAATGATAGTTAGGACAGATCTACCCTCAGTCAAAACAAACCAGTTGTTATTTTTTTTATTACTCAGGCACTATAAAATTAAGAATTTCTTAGAATTCGATAAATATATTTTTAAGCCTTTGTTTTCTTCCAAAGACTTTCTAGATTTCCCATATAGATAAGCAGAAAACCTTTTTCTTTTTATTTCTTTTTAAGGATAACCATCGTCAAGATGTTGAAATTCATTTAATTACTTTCAACAGAGTCTCTTGGTACCAGGTTCAAACCCACAGGCACAACAGGTAGTTCACCAGTTAGTAAATAAACAGAACTAAAACCGTGGTAAAAAACGAGCCTTAAAAATAAATAATATTCACACAGCGTATTTAAAGATCACATAAATCTCAAGAGAAACAAGAGAGATAAAATCAAAAGATAAACAAGAAGATAAAATATGAGATGAGGTTCAGTAAAAAATACAACAACATTTGTAGTAAGGCCCATAGACAATTTAATACTGAGACAAGAATAGGTCTTATGTCCAACCTTAAAAATAGATAGATTTGTAAAATCTATTGGCTAGAAATCATGTTAAATAAATTCCATTATAAATAACTTATAAAAAAGTTCCGGTTAACATGGCGGCGAGAGCAGTCATCTCGGGAGCTTCGAGCGAAAATTATGTTCCTAATTGGCATAATGTGCTTCTTAATGATATCAAAAATTACATGGAAATAGTGCAGAGACCTGAAAAGTATTCTGAGAAGTATAGAAAATTTATTAAATCCCTCAAGTTTTGGGATTTGGGATTTAAACCTGTGTATACGAAGAACCGTTTTCTATTTACAGTGTATCATGAAACAAACGTTGTTAAGATAGACCTTGAACCAATAATGGAAAGAGTGGCAAATATTATTGGGAAACAAAATGTAGTGAGTATATATTTCCCTCGTAATTCAAAGTATTTAGGGATAGATGTTATGACTGAAGAATGTAAAGTGAAGTTAGAAAAATTTTTATTGACTTGTAATAACTACTATATTGTCCCAGCCAATCTGGGTTCAGCGTTTAACAGTATATCAATCAGGATACATTGGCTTCCTCAAAATAGAGACAGCGAAGATTTATTGGCAGTGTTAAAAGATTACATTCATGTATTTGAAATAAAAAATGAAACAGTGACAATGAAAGATTTGTCTGTGTATAGTACAAGTGTACTCAATGTAAAGGC
>PXIH01S0025837.1:2233-17419 GCA_003024985.2 Euperipatoides rowelli
ATTTTAATATAACTATGATTTAATTAATTACTTTTGTGTAAAAAAAGGGGAGAAATAATGTAGAATAGGCTACATTTTTTTTTTTAAACATTAAAACGTCAATTTAAGTAGGACGGATAACCTTGTGATAAAATTGCTAAGCAGTTTTGTCCTGTTCGATAGATTAACGGTTACCCGGATAATCGACTCAACCCTATTGGAATCATTTCTAATTATTGATTTCAAAACACACAATTTTCATGTGTCTGCACTTTTTTTTAAAAAAAAGTAGGTTTACTTATCCATTATCATTTCTGCAACTTTCCAAGTTGATTTACACACAAATCCATGTATTATTTTTTTTCCTATAGATAGCACTGAGTTTGGCCAACTCTGTGAAATTAAAAATTGATCATCTGTCAGTGGTCCAGGAAAGATTTGAACAAAATTGTCTTTTTTGGTTTTTAATACTTTTTTTTTTTTTCTTTTTGATGTTAAATATCCTTTATATTTTATATTTTAATATATTTCTTAATTATATATAACCTATGTTTAAACATGGGATCTGGAACAGCACCAGCTGGTGAAGATCCTGAAAATTTAGAAATAGAAATAGAAATAGAAATACAACCAACTATATTTTCGACTTGAACATTTTTTTGACATACTGTACCTATTTTGTTATTTTGAAAAAAAAAAAAGTACTCCAATTGATTGGATTATCCCTTTATGAGCTTCAAGTTGATCATTGTTTCTGGAAATTTTCATTCCACCCTACTTTTCTGAAATTTTCTAAATTGCAAAAGAATTAAAATAATAAATTTAATAATCTGAACTCCAAGAAAATCAAAAATAGCTTTCTAGTTGTCATACTTTTAAATGTCATATCTTAATTCACATGATGACTAATGGCTCTGTATATAAAGAGTTAACTTTGGCAGATGACTGGATTTGATTGTTTCAACTTAGTTAGTAGCATCAGGTGAGGTTAACAAAGTCTTTTATTGCTGAAAACATCAATAGTACAATAAAAGTGACTGATTAGAAAAAGAAAAAGGAGTGTGTTGGATGTCAATCTTTTACTGTCATATGACGATCATTTATCAACTTTAAGTATTGGTCTGAACAGCCAACATAGCAACACATGGACCTTTTACAGCCATTCAGGGCAGCCCAATTCCAACACCAAAAATATAAATTCAGTTGAGGCTCTAACTGTGAACAATCCAACAAAAGTGACTTTTATTAAAGCAGATCTTTTTAAGACTTTCATTAGCAAGAACAAGCAGAGGATTTAGCTACAGAAGTTTTATTCTCTAAAGCTTCTGCATATATAGTATATACTAGGCTACTTATTTTAAAAAAAATATTAAAATTAATGTGTGAATGTAGCCTACTGTGGTTCAAAGTAGTAAATAATAAGGATTCTATTTATCAAGAAACAGTGCTAAAATAATGAGAAAAGGATTCAATTTCATTATCATGATTGTGATCTCATGAAAAGCAATTAATCTAATTTTATTAATCTTTGAGAAAATAGGAAAATGCTAAAAAATTATAAGAGACTAGAATGGGGCCCAATAAATGACATTTTAGTAACTGGATAGCAGCTTTATTTTTTAATTTACAGTCCTAACCTTACCGTAACCCTGAACATTATCTCCTACTACGTATTAAACCCACTATGCCCCAACTCTATGATGATGATGAAGAGGTGAAATAATCCTTTTTTGATTATTTTGACACAATTTCCAACAGCCTCCCTTATGACAGAAATACATGCGAAGATGTTAAAAATGCAGTAATTGACTCTTATTNGGCCCTGCTTCTATACATTTCTAAAACATTTTAAGAAATTACTGACTTAGAAATTTAAAATGATTTATATAAAAATTAATGTAAAAAACAAACATGAATATCAAATTATATTTATTTTTTAGATTATAATATTTAAAAAAAGTATTGGACACAGTGTCGGATCTATAAACCATGATACCTCACATGGTGGGGACTATGCCATTCTAGGTTTTGCAAATTGAAATCAGACATGTTATGCTATTTTCAAGGTCTTTTTCTACTTTTATAACATTTTTTACACATGAGATAGCTTTCTTATTGTGGTTATATTTTTTAGTTTGGCATACTTTTCTTCCTTGTTTATTTTACAATGCTTCTGCTGTGTACTGAAGTTCTCACTGTCCTTAGAAGAGAAACTGATGTCAAGAAAACCTTGTGACATCATTATGACATTCTGATTAGTCATTAGACGCATAACATCTCATTGTCTAAAACCTAATTTATATACAGTCGAACATTCGAACGTCTTTTCATCTTTACAGTGGAATTAATCCACTTCCATTCTTATAGAGGGAGAAATTATATATATTTTATTCTTTAGAATTTAAAACAGTGCATGCAGGTTGAGCTTTGGCGGCAGACTTTTGCTTTCCATTTCTCTGTTAGCATTTCCATTGTGGTTTTTCTCTTAGTCCAGAAAGAGGTGGTTCAAATTGTTCCTTTAAATTTCAGCTGACTCTTTTAACCCTTTATGGATTATTGGGTTGTAAGCCATATTTTGCTACGGTATGTTATTTTACAAATTATTTTTCTAGGTCAGCTGACCCCTTCCTTAGCTAAATTTCAGAGTTTTTATGGATAATTTGTGTGCAGAGAATAGCAACTCATTTGCACTGCTATAAGCTGGGCATGAATCCATTTTATTCAGTCATGCAGTTTTCCCAAATGACATTTGTACAGTCAGTTAGTAGGCTCTCATGGTGCATGGTGTTTATACAGATGGCANATTGGACATTCTGTTTGGGCTTATTTAAAATATTTTAAAATTGCATTATTTTCCATTGTTAGTGCTTTTCTTTGGCAGTTAGGCTAATGAAGTCTATCTATGGTTGAAAGTTTATTCCAGTTCATGTTTTATTTACAGTTTTATTTAATTCATTCAATCAAGTTCATAAGAAACTGTTAGGCCTAAGCCCAGGGAGCTATATAAACTGAGTTATGTAAGTTAAAATTAGATTCAATTGAGTTACCTCTTATTATTCTTTGAAAGTCACAAGCCTTTCAAAGTAATTTGAAAGTCATTCGTTTAAAAACAGAATGATGTTAAATAAAAAATAAAAATTTCTATGCTCTCATCTGTCCAATTTTCTACAAAGATGTTCATGCACAAACCTGACTCTATTCTTCCTCTGCTTGTTAATTAACACAGGCTAAATGACATGATGACAAGATTTGATGATACTTTGCTTGCATTATCATCTCCGAGTCCAATTAGCAATCTGGCAACCATGCTTTTATAACTGTACGAAATCAATTACAGACAGCAGTTAATTTCATATGTAAACTTCTGTCTTTGTGATTTTTTTTTGTCTTGGTTTCACACAAGTCATCAATCCCAGGTTAATTTAACTTCTCTAAATTACAGATACTCTCCCTCAACACCCACATGGCAAGAAACCACATGATTACTAACAACTTCATACAACACTGTAACTATTCCTTTAATGAACTATAAGTAATGTTTGAAAAAAAGCATACCAAAAATATAATATAAATGTTGTGGTAGATAAAATAGTGATTTCTCATAATATTTGCAAGTTTTGGGACTCTAATAAAACATCAGGAACTTTGGCACTAAACAAATTAATCTTTCAATCATGGGCTAACAAATATGTAAATATAGTTCTAACACTAACTCAACTAACTCAATTTAAGAGGTTAATGCAGTGTTTCTCAACCTGTGGGGGGTGCGAATAACTAAAGGGGGGGGCGCGCAAAAAAAAATTAAAAAAAAAAATTAAAAAAAAAAAAAAAAAAAAGTAGTAAAAAGCAAAATGAAAACTATTTATTGAAACAATAACAGATTATGATAATAAAAAAATGGATCAGTATAGCCAGTATCTCTGCGTTTCGCAAAACGCATTTAATAATTAATTAAAATATAAAACAAAATAATACAATAATTAATGACTCCCTTGGGCCTGTGTCGTAGAGCAAAGTTTTTCATAAGATGGTAGTATATTGGAAATTGACACTCTGAGTTCTCTTTCTATATTAAAATCGGCCAATCGTAGGTCGGCTTGCATTTTATCCACTTCCGCATAACTTTTTCAATTTATTAAACTGCAATTTGTTTTTTGTTTTTTTTAATTTATTAACTACATTATTACCAATACATGTACCAAGAATAAAAATTACGCTTATTTTGTTACATTATTGTTGAAATTATTGAACTTAATTTTTTTTATGAGGAATGGAAGAAATGAGGAGTTGTGGTAGGGCATTCGGACTAAATCGGAACATGTCGGTAAAACGGAAAAAAATTTAAGATTGATATTTTAACGACGCATTGAGGTTCTGTGTTGGGGGGGGGGGATGGGGGCATGATTAAAATTGATATGTAAAAGTGGGTCGTAAATACTAAAAGGTTGAGAAACACTGGGTTAATGTGATTTAAGTATGGTGGTGTGGGATATCAGTTTTGTACATAGAGTCACAGCATTATTTGTGTGTAAAAACAGATTTCACTTGAATTATTTAAATCAATCAATTAATAAATAATTGCAATGTTTAAAGATTAAAAAAAAAGATTATAATGATTTTAGCACATTATTATCCAAGTATAACAATATAGCCTGCAGGCTTTGTTGTAAAATCAAGAATAAAAGTGTGCAAAAACATCTTGAGATATTAGGCTGTAATATTTGGAATGTCAATTAGAGTATGTGACAGAGGGAGGGGAATTTCTGATATTGCAGCCTGCAATATCTATGATGTTATTTAGAGATATACTTAATGAGAAAAGGAATGTGGCACAAACTTGAGTCAATTATCATTTTAAGAAACTGATAAGGAATACAATGAATGAAGTTGTGAAAAATACTCTTTGGTACTTCCAGTTAAAAGTGTCTATTTCTTGTCTTTATTTACATTGTAGCAAGTACAAAGTATGTAATTTAATTTAAACTTTGGTAAAATTATGTAGTCTAATAAATAAGGTTTAGAATTATGTAGACATTAAGGCCAAAGATAACTTGTTAATTTTAATAAAATATTCCTTCCTCCTAGAATATTATGTTAAAAAATATTGAATAGGAAGAATTATAAATATAAAAACTGACTGGAAATTATAAGATAATTATTAACCTAACAATTTTTTTTTTCCAAAGTTTATTTAAGAATAGTTGAAGTATTTTGTGATTAGGCATCAAGTAACCCTTCACCTAATATGATGCCCAATAGGGTATATACAAATAACTATAATGTATATTATTGATGATGGTGGATAATTTTACAAAATTTCATATCCCGATTACTCTCCTCCAAAAAAATGGTATGTCATCTAAAGACATCTAAGAAATCAGAAATGGAGTGGGCTACTAATGCACATCCTTTGAAACTGGTGAAAAAAAATCTAAATAAATAACTTATGCACTATGCAGAGGCTGAAATGATGACCCTTCTGTGAAGATGTTACCTACACATGTAGTAAAACATAAACTCATTTCAGTCCTTTAATCCAAGCAAAAAATTTAAATGTCCTAGCGTACTTGAGAAAAGAAGTAGACTAATCTCAGCTATTAAGATTTTAACTTTCATCCTTTACATTGACATACTTCATATTAGAGATGGGAAAAAACGTTTAATTGGCTAAACGTATTTCCAACAAGTTCAAACATATAATACAATTTGTGAACTCTGTATAAATGCAAGATACAGTAGGCTAAGCTTCAACATCAAACATCAAACATTCAAACTGAAGGTATACTGTAGTTTCTGCCTATGGAAATATTATTACTGAAACCTTGTGACATGATGCAGAAATATTAAAAAAAAACTTTTATTTATGCATCAATGTTAATTATATGAATATAATAAATTATTTGATCCAATTTCTATTCCTTTTATAGTACATGCTCTCTCTCAAAGTTTAATGTTAGCCAAATACAATACCGGTAAACTCATAATGGTTTATAATAAATTATAAGGGAATTAATTTTAAATGTTTCAAAAGCAAATTATTGTATTTTACAGTGTATTCCATACTAATATGATTTATTGTATGTGCTTGGGCATTTTTTTTTTTAAAAAAAAAAGTTATCCAATTAAAAATACCCTTTTGTAAAATATTGCTTTTACAATTATTTTTTTATTATGCGATTTTGCTGAATAAAGATTTTAAACTAAAATATGGATGAATAGATATTTCTTTCTACTTTTTTTTAATAAAATTAAAACTTTATCACATGAAAAAAAATGCATTTCTCTAAACATTTTATACAAATAATTGTAATCTAAAGGTTAATTATAATAGCAGTTTCAACCCTCCTACCCATCCACCCTAAAAAAAAAGTGTTTTTATGTGTGTACTGGTAGCATATATAGATGCTCAAAAACAAAGATACTATGACATCAACAAAAACTAAAGGAATAGATTATTTCTGGAATTTGCTATTTTTATTGAATCAGACCATTTTGTCATATCTCTTAAAAGTTTGACAATTTTAGCTTTTAATATATACATTTTTTTAAATAACTGTGTAAATAAACTGTAGATCAATAAATAATAATGAACATTAAGAGTTTTAAGATATTGATATGAGTCAGCTAGAGAAATATTGAGAGAGAAAAACGAATATGAAATTTTAAAGTTGATTCATGCAAGAACAGTATTAGACTTGTATAAGCCAAATATTTAAATTTAATTTATCAATAATTTTAACTTGAATTTTTACTACAATTTTAAATATATTTGTATTAGCAACTGATAAGAGTAGTAACTTTACTATCTCAAAAAAAAAACAAGATTCAATAGTAGTCTATATTAAATTAATACAAGGTGTGATTTTTGGTTTTGTGTGTTTCAAGTTATCAGCTACTTATCAAATCTATCAATATAATTATTGCTTCTATATGGTCGAATGGATGGAATTACTTTGATTAATGACAATCAATTCCTAGGAAAACAATATGGATTAAACCCACTACAAATCTTATCATAAAATCCTATACTAATGTAAGACAGTTTCTGAAATGAAAAATTATCAGATTAAAAAAAAAAAGAACACAATTTTGTAAGATATTTGAAAATTTATCATCAAATTGCATCTGCCTGTGTCAGTAGCCTATAATCTAAGCCATTGTAATAAATCATCCAACACTTGTTGAAAAAAAAAAAACTCACCAAATAAGAAGGAATAATATATTTTCATATAATTAAAACCATCTTTAAAAAGCATTTCTTCCTCCTCCTACCCTTATCCCCCAAAAAACCTTATGTCCTGACATGCCAATCTTTGAAACAACAATCAGACAGTTTAGACCAGTGTTTCTTAAACTGTGGTCCGTGGACCCCTAGGGGTCCGTGGCTCGATAATTGGGGGTCCGTGAAATTTTGTTTAGAAAAAATTTGAATTTTAACTAATCATATAAGGCTATTTAAAAAATGTCGTGACTACTGATTTTGCAAATTTAATTTACACCCGCGTATATTTTAATGTTATATTTATTAATATTNTGCAGTCGTTGTTTGTAGCAACAGTTTTTCAAAACAAGTATTTTCATTTATTTTATTTTGTGGAAAATATAAAAGCAAAAGTTTTATTAAAACATAGGAAAAAATTTATAATAGGTTAGCCTATTTTTGTATAACAGCTTTATTGAAGGTTTTTTTGCGATCATATATCCAGTCTGGCTTATCAAGCTTAACAGCAACATTCCTTATGAAAAAATTAACTTTTTTTTTTTTAAATCAATAAATCACTTGGCAGTTAAATAGTTTTTTTCTTTTTAATCATTAAATCATGAATTGATTTTTATACTTACTACAACCTNCTCATTCTAAATAAAAGGTAANTTATAAATTTTCTTCCAAATCAAATTTAAGTAAGAATAAAAATATTGATGTAAAATATTAAAAAAAAAATGTATTATGTTCATATTTACTAATGCTGTACTTTATTTTTTAAAGTAGAATGTAAGTCTAAGTTTTGACGGGGACGGGGGGAGCTGAGTCGGGGGTCCGTTAAAACTCAGCTAATTTTTATGGGGTCCGTGGGTTCAAAAAGTTTAAGAACCACTGGTTTAGACTGAATACTGATCTCAAAATCTATCATATTGCTTGCTGTGCCAAAATAGCAGAATGAAAAGTAAGTTTGTAAAAATGAAGTTTATGGCCTTATTAAAGTACACTGCTGCTTGTCATGTTTTAATTGTAATTTATAAGTGTAAAGAATTAAGGGTAATGGCGGTTTGTATTAAGTTATCGAATAAGCAAAGTTTTTTTTGTTTTTTTTTTAAGTCTTGTTTTTAAACATTATGCAATCATAAAGATATTGTATCCATAGATAGAAGTGTCATTCAAAATTCAAAATTTAAAATATTTTTTAGCTCTAAAATAGTAATAATTACCTTAATACATAAAAAATTAATAACATTATTTATTTTATCCAATTCTTTTAACATGAAATTATATTTTGTAAAACAGAACTATTTAATTGCATATAATGTCGACCCATTTGAGTTTTTTTTTTTTTTTTTTGTGGTCACATTCGTTGGTTAGTCCGCCAAGACTAACCGACCAATGTTCCTCCGAGCGGTTTTCAAATCTACTAATTTTCTCTTTTCTTTTGTCAATAAATCATTTAATTCTTTCATAGGCAAACTAAGTTTGCAGAAAATCATTTGTTTCCCCGTCACAAATTATCTAACTGACAATGCTAATGCAACTTCAAATTAAAAGTTAAGCAAGGAAGTCCTAAAGTTCCCATGTTGAATAATGACCATGAAAATAATTAGGTATAGAAACAGTCATATTGATCAATCTGCTAATGGATTGACTGACTCAACTCTTAAATTCCACTTAGCGCTGAATTGATTTTCCACGAGAGGAAAAACAATATCGTAGAACAAGAAAGACAATGTTTGCTTTGAGGGCTTCACTTTATGGTAGAATCTCTCGTAAGCCACAGAGAAGTTTCTTAGTATGAGTCAGGCGTGGATGGCCCAGGGGAGAAATGAGAAATTGCCCTATGGGCCTCTTGCTGCAGTATGTTTGGGCCCCGTTTAGAGACTTTAAATTACAGCTAACTACAGCCTATCACCCTAAAGTATATAATACTTTCTACATATGGAATTCCATAATATTTAAAAGCATAATGCTTAATTAGCAAGTATTGATATAAAAAAAATAATCACAAAAATTGTGTAAGAGTACTTGATGTCATTACATCTTATAATGCCATGCGTTTTAGTATAGCAGCCTTTCAAAAATTCAAAGATTTTGATCTTTGGCATTGAGTTTGGCATTTTATTTATCCCTTTACATAAATTAACTTTAAAACATAAAAAAGATTTTTGCCAATAATATTGTTGATTTATATTTTATAATAACTAAACTTTTTTATTTATTATTAGAAAATAATAGAGAATATTGAAATCAGACAATATACATTAATAAGTATCGATTCCTAAATTCTGTATGCATTACTTATTTCTCACCTCATCAAATCTAAGTGCTGCATGTTATGAATATTTTCTGGGATATTTGTATTTTGTACACATTTATTGATTGATTGATTGATTTGGATTAGAGCATAATTATTGATTTCAATGAAAAAACAGTATTTGCAACAAAATAATTAAAGGCACTAAAATATGATCTGTTTAAATGTAAATGTTTCCCTAAAATAGATTCATTTGTGGTTGCTAAAATAACTTGATGTTGTTTTGGGAATGCTAAAATAGGAGCATTAATGTTTTGCTTATTGTAAACTATCTAGATAATGATACTAGGCCTAAAACCCTGTCTATTCCATGTAATGTATAGGTTAAAGATTTACATCTTAAACATTTTGTCTGTAAGACATACAATAGTTCTGATATAGCCTACTGAAGTTATGTCTTTCATCGGAAGTAATCAAATCAAAGTTAGATTTCTACAAGGTTATTTATTTTCCTACTTCTAATAGCAATAAAATAGTCTTTCAAAAACATTTAAAAATTTATTGGCTAAATAGATGAAAGAAGACATAGCTAGAGATGAATTTATTAATTTATTTGGACAAAAATCCAGAATAATTTATATGAAACTAATAGTTATTGATACACATGAGATCAGTGATTATAATTTGAAAGTTTGAAAGTTTTTAGCAAACCTTTAGTGTTAATCCTACAAACAAAAGTGGAGTTTTTAAACTTATTTTTATTTATTTTTCTAAAATTTGATTAACCAGAAATGATTTATATTCATAAAAATATTTTATTCTAAGAATTTGACTAGTTCTGAAGGACATAGAGATGCAAGTCCATAGATTTATTAGTTCCACAAAATAATTAAATGGAATATTATAGTGGCATTAATTCGAGATATTTCATTTAGATTATGTATTTGCAGCATCAACAATGCAAAATAAAAATATTCCAATATCAGTGGCAAAGTTTGAAAGTAAATCATAAGACTAAGTCTATCTTTCAAAAGATATTTCGAAATATAACATATTACATAATTTACTAATAACAAATTCAATTTGCCAAAAACGATTGGTACATGTAAAATATAATTCAACACATAGTAAAGAAATTTGGTTTAAGAATGCACTATCCTACTTATCACAATTTAAAATTTTGATATGTGTGGGGGAGGAAGCTGCCATCTTACCCCTATCTGTGCTCTGCTGTTGTCCCCTGTTGGGGTTCCATGACGACCCAAGCACTTATGCTGAGACATGGCCTAAATTTATTCCCACCTCTTTGAACCCCTTGAATACAAGTCCAATCCTGGTATGAGTAATTGAAAATTTTAATTTATGGCAGCTATTCAATCAGCCTCCACCATAAATATTGCATTTTGAAAAGCACCAATAGCACATATATTACACATTTCTCACTCTATGGGATATTCAATTTTGTTTGTTTATTGTAATTCTTAAATAAATTGATAAATTCTTTTTTTTTTATGATTGCAGTAGGTGTTATTGGCTAAAATTAAATCAAAATTTTAATTTTCAGAAGAAGAAAAAAATCAGCACTTAAAAAGTTCAGCCCTGAATAGAAATACAAAATAAAAATGAGCAAATGGTATTATTTAAATATTTATTTATTCAGGAGTTTTTATATTGAAAAGCAGACATATGTCAGATTCTGCCTAATTTGCCATATAAACTTGACAGCATTTATTGAAGACAAGGTGGCGAGACCTTATTACTTATTACTTTGGTACAAAAATATAGAAAGACTACTAAGATCACACCTAGTTAACTTTTTAATTTCCCAAAAGATAACAAAAGCTTGATGGATGGAGTAAAGAAATAATGACCAAAAAAAAAAAAGGATTTAAAGTTTGTGTAGAATTAAAACAGACCATCTCTTACTGCATATGACACTAAGACTTTAGAAATAAAAGAACTGTTAATACTTGAGCCTTATATTAAGGATTAAATAGAATTTGTTATTTATTGAATCAATGATGGAAATATGCAATCAGTATTTCCAGACCGTCTTGAATGTTAATATTTATTGTATAAAGACTTAACTCTTTTCATGAGACAATTTGTCAACTTTTGACATTTTTTTTTTTTCAACAGCAGCAACATTAATTCACACCATCAAATGAAAGGAACAAAATAACCTCATTAATTCATAATGACACATTATCATTTGAGTTTTGACAATGAAAAATTAAAAAAACTGGTATTAAACCACTCATAATAAATTTCAGATTGAGACTAAAGGGGCTCAACTTTAATATAAAAGAATATGTTATGTGAATGAGAATGATTCTTAAATTCATTCAAAACTATACAATACCAAAAAATTTAAAAAATATAAACACTAATGTTGTTTAATCCCTCCAACTTCAGATACATACTTCAAATGCTACCTCAAACACCAGAGATGAACTAGCGTACATTTTCTAAAATGTCATTTTTTTTTTTTTTTGGTCTTCAAAATTAATTTAATTAGTTTGTCATTCTTTATTATAAATTTTCTTCGAAATTATTTCATATACACTTTGGTAGATAGCTGCTTTGTTAAAAAAAAATCTCCATATTCAGTGACATACCAGTGAATGTCTCATATTTATCTCTAAATCCAGAGATGTACAATTTGTTAAATTGATGATAAAGATATATGGCTGGCTAATAATTACTATATATTTTAATAAACTTGTGTTGTTTGTTTTATAAAAATGTTACAAAGTATATGAACCAATGCAGAGGGATTCAGAATTTGAATTCTCAAGTTTATCCCATTTTTTTTAACTAATTGTTTATATTTTGGTTTTTTCATGAAATCAAACAATTTATAACTAAAATGCAAAGTTTATAATTATAAGAAATGTTGAACTTCTTTTGATATACGTATGCAATTCCTGTATATCCAAAGACATACATGCATATGCATTTTCAGTATATCCAAAGACTAGGACTGTCAGATTTGTTTTGAGGGAAAAAAAATGATTTTCACACAAAAATAGGGAAGAATTTCACAAAAAATAAGGAACAACAAATAAATGATAATTTTTAATTCAAGTCATTACAATTTAAATCTTGATTTTAAAACCTTTCCTGAAATTTTATTGCAACACCAAATATGAAATATCGGAAATAAATACTAGAACATGTAAAATGTTTAAGTTTCCTTTAATTAAAATCAATAGATTTGCTAAATCACCTATTATAACAAGGCTAAAATATTAACTGGTTGACATTAATAACTGAAATAAATTTTAATTTTGGGTTGTTTTATCGAACTTAATTTTTGATTTTGAATTTAAAACACTATTTTGTTTTGTGATGTAAGAAATCTTTGTTGATCCATAAAGACGAACCTCCATCTTGTAGAACTTACCCAATGATGTGGTGATTCTCTAACTCCAATATTGGGCCAAGGGAATAATTTATTTTATGAAGTATATATTATGTATTTCTTTAAAGAAATTAATAATAATAAACATTTATTTAATAATAGTAATAATATTTAATATTAGGAAATATCTTTACGTTATTAAAGACAATAAACTATAGGTCACATATAATTTGTTGTATAATAAAACCATTATTCTTCATCAGAACGCATTTTGATTTACTTCATAATTGTTTTAACAATCCGCTAATGATTAATAGGTTTTCACGATCACTTGAAAAAAGAAAAACAATACACACCATGGCTTTGGACTATGGAATTTATCTCATTGATGCTACACAATTGCACATGGCACTATTGTGTTGCCAAGCTTTGAGACAAATCACTAGATCTATTGCTTTTACAATATAACTTATATACTTTTTTGGTTAAAAAAAGCGCATCAAAGATCAAATTACGAAAGGTGTATTTTAAGGTAAAAAAAATGTAAGAATACAAAAAAACGGAAACCATGCAAAGACATGCATACATATGAACTACATTGCATAATGCGTTTTACTAAAAAATTTTCAGTTTCATATCATTTGAAAGATAGATAAGTTGTTTTTATATATAAAATTAAACTGTTATTAATAGAAACACACAAAAAAAAATCTGGATATAAAGCAAGAGGATTTTTTTTTACTTGACTCGGAGTAGAAGGGGTTAAAGTAAAAAAATAAAATTGTGAATTGTCTCTATTTGCCTTTTTTTAGCACCACTCAAAAATTAGATCATCTCTTATTCCAATAAAAAAGGGTAAAAGAAACTGGTATAAAATACAACCACATTAATTTAATTTTTTGTTGTCACAATACCTTTAAATAACTAAAAAAAAAAGATCCAGTAAAGTGTATATCAATGCTCAGTATTTTCAACATTATCAGCTAGATTTTATTTGCCCAAAAAAATGTAAGTTTAATTCATCAAATTTTATTATTTCATTTAAAAAAGTGTGAAAATCTAATGTTTATAAAAGAAGCTTGCTGACATCATGTTAGACAAAAATTAAAGCAAACCTCAGATGTTTGCTTTGATTTTTGTCTAGTGTGATGTCACAGGCCTTATATTTTTTTATTTATAAACATTAGTATAAAACTAAGATTTTTTCACACCTTTCTAAATGATATAAGAAATTTGATGAATCACATACAGTTTTGGCAATATAAAGTAAATTAACAAAGTTAAAAATACCATTAATAATACAATATTACGCTGTAAATCTTAGCTTAAAGGTATACAATCATCAAAAAACAACTTTAGATATTTAAAATCAGATTTAAAAAAATGATACTCAATTATGAACTATTTAGTTGTTATTCTAATTTCAAAGTGGTGAATTTGGTTGTTTTTTCTGGTCGCCATTCATTTCCGCTTTGACATTTTGGTGTACAGGCCAATGACGTAGATTTATGCCCAGCATACTCCATTTTGCCTGGTAAACACATGGTAAACATTCCAAATTTTTTATATTCTTTACTTCTCCAGAGAAATATGCCTATAAAGTGTGTGACTGTGGGATGCAGTAATAGTCAAAATCAGAAGAATCTTCACTTACACAAATTTCCTAACGATGATACAATAAGAAATAATTGTATAAAAAAATATTAAGAGTGCAGCTGGACCCAACAAAATACAACTTCTTATGTTCAAAATACACTCTACAGAGATAAGATTTTAGCACATTTAGAGTAAATCAAAGTTCATAATTGTACTCACTATGGGCAAATTAGATGACAAATTTACATGGAGATCGGATTAAAATTAATAAAGTTCTAAGACCATAAAGAAACATAAATCAACACACGTAAGCGATGTTTGCACAATGGTGCTTTGAATCTCAGACCTACATTGTCATGCAGCCCAAAACAGCTAATCAGAGGTTGGCTTGCATTCAATCTGCAAGTCGACCTCTGATTGGATTTTCTTTTATTTGTTCATTTATGCTTTAATATTTAAGTTGGAGTTAGGTCAGTGTGCAGTTAAGGTTAGAGATTCCTTAATTTGTTATTATATTCATGTTGGAGTAATTGTACAGTTGTTGGTAGATCGCTTAATAGGCTTAATAGTCAAATTAGATGACATATAATTTACACGGAGATCGGATTAAATTAATAAAGTTCTGAGATCAAACAGAAATGTAAACAAGTACTCATATTTCTTTAATTGAATTATACTAAAAATAGTTTCTATTTGATGTAAATCATTGTTTTAGATAGATAGAGAAACATTGGGTTCTCATAAATTTAGTAGTTGCTGCTAGTCAAAACATAGAAATAATAATAA
>PXIH01S0025838.1:5006-16377 GCA_003024985.2 Euperipatoides rowelli
AAATTCAAAATTTGATAAATATGGTAGCCTGTACCATAGGCCTAATCCCTGCATATGTGCAAAAAAATCATTAGCTATTCGTGTAAACCATTTTAAATTATTTTTTCTATATTTCTAATCGAATTTAAAATAATAAAAAAAAAATTATTTTTGTTTTTTATTGTGGACTGGTAGAATCTAAATTGAGTGGAGTGGAAAGGGTTACAGGTTTATGTAATACAAATGTTTGAATAATGGATTTTTTTTTTTTTTGCTTAATAAAGTGGCCAATAAAACATTTTTAGTATTAGACCCAATTTTTAACATATTGTTTATTAATGTTATTTTTCTAATATTACTTGATATGCCCGCTTTTAGTTAGAACTAAATTCACAGATAATATAATAAATACTGTAATTTCAAAATCCTATTATTAATTTACTTGTTTTTAGATTTTTTTTTTCTTTTTCAATAAAGAGAAACTCAAATGGAAAATTTTGGCAAGTTTGTCAAGGGTATGGATGATAGCGTGAAGAATTTGTACATGACGGCACAGGACAGCATGAAAAAACACATTGGACGTAAGTAGTATCTTAAAATATGTATAATAAGACTAATGGACTGCATCTTAATTATAGAACAAAACCCATGCTTATCACATGATAGACACAATAAAGAATAAAATATTAGAATAGTCTAGTCTAGCATTTCTTAATCTGTAGTCTGCGGACCCCTGGGGTCTGCGTGACATAAGCAAGGAGTCCGTGAATGATTAGGGGGGGGGGGGATATTTTTTTGTTAAATTTTTAATTATTTTTTTTAATTGAACTAATTACTAATATATTAAAAATAAGAACATGTTCAAAACTCTGTCATTTTTTTAAAAATCAAAACAACTACGAAGAGCAAATTATCTATTATAATAAACTTTGCTCATCTAAAAGGATATATTTTAGAACTTTGGAACATTCCATTATCAGGCAGGGGATAAGGTTACATTTTCTTATTAGATCTTACTCTTATTTTTTTTTCTGTCTGTCCGACCGGCTTGCCTTCACATTTATTATAATTTTTTTCTTTTATATATTTTTGTTTTTAGATAATTGTTTGATAGTTTGATTTAAATTTTTTTATCTGTTCAGAACTGATATTCACGGTTGTAATAAATATTTTAAAAAATTTAGATTTTTTTTTAACTCCACCTTGGAAAGCAAATCATTAGGATTGCATTCGAAATATAATCTTTGCTTATATTTTGTAAAATTGGAATTTTATGTTAATGGGGAGGGGGGAGGTCTGAACATTTTGTTTTACTTCATTATGGGGTCCACCATGTAGTAAAGGTTAAGAACCCCTGGTCTAGTCATATTGTACAATTTATTTTTATTTTATTAATATGTTTATCATTGTATTTATTAAAAGGAAACATGTAGTAGTAACACTAACAGCGTCAATATATTTATCTATGGTTAGTGTTAATACTGTTTATATGATATATTTATGTTTTGAATTTATTGAATTATTAGTAAAAGCACTAGGAGGAAGATACAGTAATCTATGTAAATAGTCTATAGACAATGTTTGATACTGGGAAAAAGATGAAATAGAATGGCAAATATCATTAATAAATTACCTTGAAGACTAATTATCCCATGTAAAAGACTGTAATAATCCAAGATAGAGGGAGCTACAAGTGTGAAACATTATGATCTGTGAAATAATCATTAACATGTCCAGAGGTGGGAAAGAAACATTAGCATCACAGGAAAATAAGAGGCACAACATGATTTCCAGATTAAAACTGAAAAGGCTAATCATAAATAAAATATAAACTTTTCTTATAGTAAACATTTCAATCACTGGATTGAATTGTCAAATGCATCACCAAACTGCTTGAATTCTAAAGCTTCTTGTAAAGCCAGTTTATCTCTTACAATTTGTGGCAAATTCTGTCAGCCTAGCCCTGTCAGCAAATGCAAATCCAATAGCCCTAGCAACTACATTAATAGTCCAAATAAAAGCATCATTAATGGTCTTCAGCCTACTAATAATTCTACAAATGAAAATAAAAGTATTAACTCCCATAAAAAAAGCATAAGAAAAAGTATTCAAAGGATGAAGCTAATCGGTGTATTTCAACATTGAGGGTGTCAATGCATAGTTCAGGCAAAGCTATACCTTATCCAAATGTGCTAGTCAAGTTTGAAACATACAACGATAAACCAGAGTTCAATGCCCCGATGGGGAATTGAATTCTGATCATCCACGTGACAGGCGGAGATACTCGCCACTATACCATTGTAATGATTCTCTGTGGNCTCATTGGTCGCAAAGTCATCACATGTAGGGTGTTGTCAGTGTTCCTAGGTGAAACTGTGGAGAAATAAAGCTCACACAAAACTAGCATATGCTGGTAAAAAGAGTCGTATTAATGAAATTTCACGCAAGTAGAGATGTAATATATTGGAGAGAAATTTTTAGAAATGTTCACAGCAATAGGGTTAGTCATAGAAACACTAAGCTCGCAATTCCCGTGCGTAGGACGATCGTAACTGGGAAATGCATCAACTGAATGCCCATATAAATGCTGACTAGAAAAATAATGTTACAAAATAAGTAGTAGTATACTTTAGGGCCAATGTAAACTGCAGCGGCTTAGACAACCATAATTTGCTGCAGCTTATAAAATTGACTGGTACGGATGCAAATTGTAGTGCCGTCTCTTTACGTGGTGCAGGCCTCACTTAAGTATGGAGATGGAAAAAAAGGTGATTGCATCTAGGCAAAGGGAGAAGCTGTGTACAACAAAAGATGGTTTCCCAGTTACCATCTGTGGGAGGCCATGTGACCAAAGTCACATCCCACCAGTAAAGTAAACAAAAGAACATCAATAAATAAAAACGAATTCAAATATTCAATTGCTGTAACTAAATAAAATAAATAAATCTCAGTAAACTAAATAAGCTGAGGAAGGTTATTGATATGTGAGCACATATTCCAAATGCCTACACTACATTATGAAAAACATAGATATTGACCATTAACAGTATAATTCAGTGAGGAGAAACATTCTTTATAATATACTGTATAGTAACACATTGTATTGTTAGTAATTCATAAATAAGTACATGAATGAGAGTTTTGACTTCATGAGAATCGGCTAAGCTGCCATCTGATGAAACATTTTTAATGTATACATATAAAATTGCTGATTAAAATTGATCAATTTTAAAAAAGCTATTTTAAAATAATCTTTTTTTATATGTTATTTCATTATGTGATAAACTTGATCTATTTCATCCAATATTATTTTTATTTCAATATCTTGTTGGCATTTTTAAAAATTGAAATTTTTCTTAAATTTTCTTTTAAAAATTCTTATATTTTAAACAGCATATAAACGTGAATTCCAAAAAATTGGCAGCGTCTTTAAAACCCTTGGAACAGCTTTTGAACTTGACACAGGATCTTGTGAGTCTTTTTTTTTTAACTGTAATAAAAGTGCTGGTAAATTTTAAACATTATAGGTTATTTTAATTTATATCTTTTTAATTGTAAATATATAATCGTTTAACTGATTTACTGTATGCACTTTTGATGAATTTAACAAAGTGCAACTGATTAATTTATTTCAAATTTAGTTTTTGCAGTAGTGATGATTTGGTTTAATAAAAATCAACTGATTTTAGGCCCCCTCTATTCTATCAGTTTTATTACATCAGTTTGTTTAAATTTCAAAATTAATTTTCTTTGCATTATTTTAAGATTCACAAAACCTGACGTTAGCAATCCAGCACACTTCTGCCACCTATGATGAAATTGGAAAACTGTATGAGGATCAGGTAAGAAATTATTTTTATCATAATTGGTGTAACTACTTTATATTGTGATCAGTTCAGTGCAGCATTAGCCAGTGGTTGATTTAAGGTCAAGGGTTCAGTGATCAAACTAAAGAAAATCAAAAGAAGGGCCCCAATATAGACATTTTTTATTACAAATCAAATGTAAAGCATATTATGAAAGGGGAAGGGGGTAAACACTCTCCTGCAAGTTTAAAAAAAAAATTAAAAATAGACTTGTTTATAACTTTTTAAATATAATTTGATTCCAATTTATTAACATTTAACTTGATTCTAATTTTTAATTTGAATTTTTTTTAAAATAGTTTTATTCTACAAAATTACAATAGTGTTTTGAAAATGTAATAAAAAAAATGGCATAGTCAATATTTAAACTGACAGAATGCAAATAAAAGTTCAAGAAATTATTTTTAAAAAAAAAAATTGGATCTGAAATTAAATTCTCATTTTGGCGATCCATGAATGCAAACAACCTCATCAGAGAAAGCACACAATGACCAATGATAATATGTGATAAAAACAAATTGCTTTTAGGATGGTAATTAGAAATCTAAATATGTCTATTCTGTTGGGGAGGGAGAGCCGTAGACTTTGTCTACCTTATTCAATTCTATAATTTCACCATTGTCTATAAATAAGATATTCATTAAGATACCGTGTATTCAATAAACCAACTGCTTATTGTGTATTAGTGATTGTATTTGAATATTTTGAAGTGGGGACCTGGTCGACATTTGCCTACTTGCCCAGATGTTAAATAAAATAAATAAATCTCAGTAAACTAAATAAGCTTTGTTATCTGGAATTTTATTAATCTGAAAGTTTTAGTATCCGGAAATTACGATACCTTTCAATGCAAATCTTCAGTGTAGTAACCGTAATCTATGATATAGTTATCTGACACATCCATATTGTTTGGACCATTTCTGAGTTAGTACACCAGCCGATATATTGTAAATGTCCATATTCTAATTTAATTTATACTTTTTCGTATTGCTCTGTAAATTGCAGCATCCAGAGCTCCATCGAAAGTGTAAAAGAGTTTTTTTTAATTTTAACTTAAAAAAATCTTGTAGGTGGCAACTTGAATAAGGAAAGTATATAAAATTGGTTCATCAGTGTTATATGATGATAAGACAAAGAGAACAATTCAGAAACTAGTCAAGCTGACCAAACCTATATTGTGTGCAAGCCTAAATTGCAATAGCTGCACTAGGTTGTATAAATAGTTTATTGTAAAGCTATTGAAAAGTACCCCTGTGTTGAATTGTGAAAGATTTTTATTGTATAATGGAACTTGCAGAATTTACATTTTCAGTTGGTTGGTTTTCTAGTCTCAAACTTCACCATGTTGTATTAAAAAAAAAAAAAAAATCACTAATTATGAATTTGCAAAACAATATTGAAGTTTTTGAAAATGATTTAGCCCCTTTTATAACATCAATGAAACCGGTATGGTACTTCTATTCTTTTAATTGTCATTAATAGGACTTTCCACGTTATTTTGAAGATTTTTACAGCATTTAAAAAATTTCATGTAGTTTTAACTTGTAATTTTGTTATTTTTATAGTGTGATTTCCGAAATCATTTGCACTGCAAACTTAGCTTAAACATTTTACAATCACATTTACAAATTTATAATTGGATTATTTTAAAACAAAAGTGTATGTAGTGTAGTTTTTATATACTTTATATATATATATATATAGTTTTTATATACACATTGATTTGAATTGGTAAATTTCTAATGTCCAACATATAAGATTTTATTTTAGATTCCTTTAATTTAGAGTTAATTTAGATTCCTTTCTTACTTGTATTATAATTTCATTAAATTAAACCTGTGTTCATTTCATAAATTCTGCATATTATAATTATTTTGGATTAAAGAAAGACATACTGTATATTTTCATTAGTAAAAATAGAAATAATATTTCGAAGTATTGAATTATAGTTACATTATATCTCAATAAATGGCAATAAACCATTTCTCTCTCTCTCTGAGGCTTTGTTTCTTAAAAAAACTCTGAGCTTGACTCAGAGTAACTGTACATGTCACAGAGTACAAACAGAGCGAGACAGAGTCCGAGATTACTAAAATACACTAACAGAGTAATAAAATATGAAGACGAACGGAGAAAAAGTGTAAAATATAATTTTACACTTTTTAAAAAGCCTAATTTTTATCTAAATCTTCACTAGCAGATGCTTTTACAGTCAATTGCCAGACAGAAAAAAATCAATGTTCGGGCAGGATTCGAACGTGATGTCTGGGTTTTCCATTTTAAAGTCGTCGTGCTCGCCATCTGTGCCATCAAGACATAGACGGTAGCTATTGCTATCTCATTGACAGAAAACAATTCATTTTTCAGCATTTAAAAAATAGTCATTGACATCGTAAAAGATCACATGTAGTTAAAATAAGAAAATTATTTAGAGAAAGTAGCACTGCCTAGATAACTATTAGACCAGACATGTCATATTTCACAAATGTAAATATCAATAAAGTTTATTTTCCTCCGTTTTGGATTTTGATCGTGTTGCACTGCATTGTGGGTAGTGCTCTGAATCCTGATGCTTTTACTAGGGGTAGTGAGAGCTCACTCCTATAGTGCTCGGAGTTTATTAAAATCGGGTAAAGAGCTTAGCTCCTATTTTTAAAAATCATATTTCTCTGGATTCACAGCATGCTCTTATGTACGCCAAGTGCTCAGAGTTTTTTTGAAAAACGTACCCTGAAACTTTTTTTGTTATTGTGAGATTTTAATGCGATTGGGTTTAATATTATTATTATTACCGTATTATTGCGTATATTTATTTAACAAAATAAAACAATAATTGAAATTACAAATATTAATTTTCTCAAATATAAAACCTTAGCCCTTTTCAGGGTGTAGGCCTTATTTACATGTGAAGGTAGAATTAACATTCTTAATTAATTAATTTTAAAAGCTAACAAAAAAAAAAGAAAAAAACTAATAGTTACAAAATATTACCATTAATGAATTTAGTTATATTAATACAGCTGAAGTTGCATATCTATTAGTTCTTATAATTTTTTTTTTTTTAATATATTTGAACCTCTGGTATTATAATTGTATAAAAATAAATTATTATGTCTTAAAAACTGGCTACTCGTGAAGTCAAAATTTATAAAATAAAATAAAAATATGGAACCAAAATCCAATACACCTTTGTTTTTGTTTTTTTAAATTTTATTTTTGTAGCAGTACCAAAATTTAAACATTTTATTATCTGATATTATTATTTATCTCAAGTTCAAATATAACAATAATAGCAAATAAAAAACTATTCTTGCTATGCTAACTAAAAACAATTAACCTTATTAAAAAATAATTGTGTTATTTATAAAACATTTATACGGTAATTTTTAGCATATTGTGCCCCCTGTATTTAACACAAAAAAATCAAATAGAAATGGTTTAAAAATAGCTTTAATAGTTATCATGGGCAGGGATTATTATGGATCTACTGTAACTATGCTATGTCCACCTTGGACATACGATCTCTCTATGATAAAAGAATAAAATTGCTATATAAGTTTTAGGAAACATTTTCAAAGAATTTCCTCAATGTCTTCCCCTAACATGTAAAGAAATGTCTTTAAGAGATACTAGAAGTCATAATCGATTTTTTTGTCCCCTACTATCAAATTGGCTAAAAAAAACTACAATCCCTTCCAAGATAGCTTTTACAAACGACAAAATATCAAAACCATGTAGCCTAAAAAAGAGATAGACAAAACTTAAACTTTATAAATTATATTGACCTACATTTGTAGCAACTAATTTTATTGTAACAATATGGTATCTAATTTATGTACTGTAAAGTGATTTACAGTATATCAATTTTTGGGCTAAAATCATAATCTTGTAAAATATATCTTATAAAATGTAGTTTCACTGTGTGATTGTAATTTTTGATACAAATAAACCTTAATAATATTTTATATTATTATTAAGGTTTATGGATTTATTTTTGATTGTTTATACTGTAGATTTGAATGACACTATTAATGTTAAAAATTTATCATTTTCTATCTTCAACAATAATTTAACCAAGAAAATAACCATTATTGAAAGGTTAAGAAATCTTTGAAAAGGAATTTAAACTCAGAGTTAAAGAATTTCTAGTAGCTCTAGTGCACAGTATATGATCAAATGCAAGTTGCTAATAGTGAACTAGAAACTTTGTTACTAGAAACTTTGTTACTAGAAACTTGGTTACTAGAACAAGGCAATCTTGTAGTTAAGCATATTCTAAATATATTATAGGTGAAAGTTATTGTTTTTTTTTTTTTTCATATAAGTCTGATGTGTATTTTTTAGCCCAAGTTTGACTTGCTGCCCATGCTGGACGTGCTGCACGAGTACAGAGGCATGCTCACCGCTTTCCCTGACATTCTACAAATTCCTAGAGTAAGTTTATTAATAGACTTTTGCTGAATTCAGCTAGACCAAATTAACATAGTAACTAAATTTACAGTTTGTAAGTTATATTAAGAATGGATAATAATGGAATAAACTTTTTAAAACATTTATTAATTCTTTGAGTAAGCTGTAATCATATGGTGTGAATTGTAGCGTTTGAATTCACATGTTATTCAGAACAGAAATGCACCCATGTCATGGTAGTAAACAGAATTTTGTTTCATTTAAACGCTTTTTTCACTAATCTCTTAAAATCGTTATTATTATTTTTTCCAACATTTATTATTTTGATAATTGTGATATCTGTAATTATAAATAAAAACAGAACTTAAAATTAACATTAATTATAAACATTAGGGAATTAGATGATCTATTGGATGGATTTTTTTTTCTTTTATAACAACTTTTATTCATTGCAATAACTCATTTTAAAATCTTTAGATTTAAATATTCTACACGTTCAATTACGAAGTTTGATCAAAACATTTATTGTGAATTTTTTAATATTTTAGGGAGCTGTGCAAAAAAGTAAAGAATGCCAAAAATTGAGTGAAGAAGGTAAAATGGATGCTGCTGAAGTTCAGAAGGTNATTTTGAGAACGGACACTGTGTCAGCAGCAATGTTAGCTGAAATTAACCACTTTCAGCAGGAACGTGTTATTGATTTTAAATATATGATGCAAAGTTTCATTCAAGAACAGATCAACTTTTACCAAAGGGTAAGAATCTCCAAAATTATTAGATTATTAATTGAATTTATTTTTAGAAATGACATTTTTGTCTCTTAAATTTCCAGGTCTCTTATTTTTTTAATTACTGTACTTCTTGCCAAGTTTTTCCAATTAGTGGCTATTGTTGGGGCTCAGGATCATGTGATTGTTGAAGTCACATGATCTTATTAATGGATTAATAATTGTATTAGCAATGCAATTTTCTTTCTTAGATAGTAAACAAGAATTATTAAAAAGTTTAATTTCTCATCATTATATTATCATAATTACATGTTCAAGTAAATTAAATATATTTTGAAATTTTACAGTGGAAAATAAAAGGTATCTTCACAATGATTTTGCTTCAAAATAAGTCTTAACAAGACCACATAATATCTTGGGAGAACAAACAATTTACACAATTTCTGTAAAGATGGTGGTGACCTCTGTAGCAAACAGAAATCAAAACTTAGCACATCAGGGTTTAATCCTCACCATTCATTAAATTTTTGTTAATTTATTCAAAAATTATTTAACCATCTTCAACAGTTCTTTTCTTCATTTCTTTAAGATAACTGTGAAAATAGATATGAATTAGAACAACAAAGAGAGGGAAAGATTAAAGTGGTTTATTAATGCCTATTTCAACTTCATTGATTTAGGTGTATTTTTGTATAAAAATGCTTGTTTAATTAATCAATTTTTTTATATTCTGTCCATAAATACATCAAATTTTGACTTTTAAAGTCAATATATAGCAATTATCAACCCCACTAGTGACGCCACGTCTATAATTTTGCCATAAAAATCTCACGTTGATTTCAGAAAGTGATTGTCGGACCAGACGTGGNCCAGCCGCTATTTCCTTCACAGACCAATCAGAATGTTGATCAGTCAGTGTTGCGAAGTTTGATTTTTTATTTTTTTTTTTCATTCGGTGCTTTTTATTATAAACAAAACACATGCAGGCTGAAAATAAATCTTTAACAGTTTTTATTTGCATAAAAAGTATAATCTCTAAGAATGTTTAAGAAATATTAAAATCTTTGGAAATAATAGTTAACTTTTGTTCTCATCGTGTCAAGTTACGAGCGCCTAGAAGCAGGCCAACATGTCCCATTTACCGTATTAATAGCAGCCCTTTTTTTTTAAATTTACAGTCCTAACCTTACCCATACCCTGAACCCTAACTCCTACTACGTATTAAACCCACTATGCCCCAACCCTATGATGATGAAGGGGTGAAATAGTATTTTTTGATCGATTTTGATCATTTTAAGCTATTTCTGACCATTTGGCGTATATGACTGAAACATGCGCAAATGTTAAAAACGCGGTAAAATGGGACAAGTTTACATCCGCTTTCACCCGCTTTTAGGTACTCCTTCCATGACAACAGCGGTGAGGTGATTTTTTTCTTCTTAAAATTGATTTTAACTTCATTCAATCACAAGAATTATCTCAAAATTGTATAGATTTTATACTGATGCAACAAAAGAAACTATTTTTCTGTTCTTTTTTTTTCTTTTCTTCCAAACTTTAAGTAATAACATCGGCTGACTATTTTTCTAAAAAATAATGTAATGAATTCATAACTAGTGTCAGTAGCGTGATAGCGTCTTTATCCCAGATATGCACTTACCTCCTGCAAGATTTTATCTTTTGGCTACGTCAATTTGACGTCTGCAATGGGGTTCTATTTTTTTAAGCAACGTTGAAACTTGCAAATTTTTATATGTTTCAGTTTAAATTTTTCAAATTGATGAATTAAACAAATATTTTTAAGTAAAACTAAACATAAATCAATTAAAAAAAAATCATTGATAAACCACTTTAAAATTTTTAATCAAGACATGAAAACTTTTAAATCTACTGCATTACTAATGCAAAATATTTTATTTGTTCAATAAGTTGAATGGATGATGCAGCTTGATAATTATACTTTCTATATTTAGCCATTGCTCTAAAGTAATGTTCATAATGGATGATAAAAATGTTCCAAATTACATCATTAATACAGTAAATTTTGGGTTTGTGTTGGAAATCAGCTGTTGATCTAATATGAATTTTTCTATTGGAAATAATAGAAATGCTAAGCTCAGGTTAAAGCAAATGATGAAAACAAAAACAAATCACTTGTTTTATTCTATTAATAGATACTGACTATTATGAACCTTTTGTTATACCTGCAGAACATATAGTCACAGAATAAACATTTCCATAAATCTCAGACTATCACAACATTAACAAAAGGATAGAAATTGCATTACTTTTTCATTTTGACAGGTTTTCATTATCTTATTTTTATTCTAAATTAAATATACAGTATACTGTACACAGTGCCTTCTTTAACAAGTGTGTGTGTGTGGG
>PXIH01S0025842.1:3191-13740 GCA_003024985.2 Euperipatoides rowelli
ATTTTGATGTATTTATGGCCCGAATATAACAAATTGATTAATTAAACAAGCATTTTTTTTTACAAAAATACACATAAATCAATGAAGTTGCAATAGGCATTGATATACCACTTTAAGCTAAACTAAAACAGCATGGCTTTCTATTTAGTTATCTGTTATATAAAGTTTCATGGGACTACTGATGCTTTGAAACAGAAAGTGGTATGTACTGTAAATGTTATGTAAGGACGGGTTATTGTTGGAGCCACTGATCCTAGCTAGACTCACTCAATAAATATTATTTTATCAAATTTAAAATATGATTAGACGAAAATAAGATACATCTAATCAGTCTAATGGATGAACAGAAAATTACAGTGAGTGTAAAACAGCATGAAACCGATGGCAAAAATAATAAAACAAAATACTATTACTTCGCTCAAGGACTATTAATTGGTCAAATGAAAATAACACACATTTTGCAGTAAATAACTTCCCGTTATAACTATTAACACTGTAAAACAGAGTGTCTACGTCACAGCTAAGGATGACAGTTTACAATATTTAAATTGATTGTAACAAAGGGAGTGAATGGACTATAAGGTTTTCTGTACTAAGCTTTAAGCAAAAAGTTTAACATATGGAATCCATATGCAAAAAGATATGGATTCAGTACCTTGAAATTTTCTTAAACGTTTAGTACAGAAAATCTTTTAATTGTTGCCAGTTCTTATTAACAAAAAACAATCAACTTGAAGATCACATAAGGTATCTCTATTTACATATATTTCTTAAAAAAAACTTTTTATTATAGAAAAAAGAGAAAATAAGTCAAAAAGCAGAAGAAAATAAATTATAAAAATCCAATTGCTCTCATTCTATTTTCAAGAAATATTTAAAAAAATAATCTTTAAATGGCATTAGTAAGACTAATCATGTATTGGAATTAATTTTTTTTAAATCATTGTAAATTTGATGACCTATTTTCAATTAATAAATCATTCATTACTCTGACATTAGCAGTGTGTAAACAAACAGTTCCCTTCCCAATTTTCTTAGCTAATAATGATAATCATTTCATACTATTTAGTTCAGAAATAAATTATTCATTAGCTTAATTACTGACTATAAAAAAAGACCTGAGGACATAAAAAATATACGCTCAAGTAATATCACTACATATGTGAAAAAAAGGTTGTAAAGTTTAAATATAGCCTCATTAGAAAATGAGTAGAACGATCATTTATGAAATATGTAAAATTGCAGCATCAAAAAAATGGTATATTCTAGCAATACAAGACAAATTAAATAAATTAGTATTTTCAACGCAATATCTAGAATATTTCAGCATATTTACTGCACAGACTTCTTTTTAACCCTTTGAGCATTATGTGATAATATGCACTATATTGTATTTTTAATTGTTTGGACATTATCTGTGCATATATGCAATATCACATTTTTAACTCTGTGAATATTATCTGTGCATATATAAACTATCATATTTTTAAATCTGAGCATTCTGTGCATATACTGTATATATACAATATCATATTTTTAACCCTTTGAGCATTAACTGTGCATTATACTATCGTATTTTTAACCCTTTGAGCATTAACTACGCATATATTCACTATCATATTTTTAATCCTTTGAGCATTATCTGTGCATAATATAACTAGCGTATATTTTAACCCTTTCAGCATTATGAGCGCTTATATGCAGTCATATTTTTAAAAAGTATAATGTATGCAGTAGAGAGGAATCAAATAATGACAGAAATGAAATTTTCAATCCCTCATACTTAAAAAATTTGCTATGCTTTTCGAGAGATTTTACGGTAACACTACTGTACTTTTCATTCTAAGAATATTTGATTCCTCTCATGGGAAACCAATTCATTACTAATCTGACTGAGAAAGGTTGAGTCAGGTTAATCCATTAGCAGATTTATAAATACGGAAGACACGGAAATGGCCATGCTTTTGACTTTTTCTGTTCTTTCAATTACAATCTGCACTTAGCATAGGCATTTCTGATAAATTTTGCATATGGGAAAAATGATTTTTCTTGCGATAAACTACCAAATGGTAGAGTTAATTTAGAGAAGTGTTAAGAATGATATTACCATTGATATAAGACAAAGTAAATATTTATCAATACAATTATTAGAATAATTTAGCACATTTAATGTACTGATTTTTTATAATTTAGAGCCGCATAAGAATGGTAATATTCTAGGAATATATCTGATATAATGAATATATTATTTTATTAACCAATGCAATGATTAGAATAACTTGTCATAATTATTGAAATGGCTTTTTTTTTTTTAAATTTGGAGCAACCAAAGAATATTATTTTAGGAATACAAATCAGATGTTGAATACAGAGATAAAGCATTGTTGTCCAACAATGAAAGAGCAAAAAATAAATATATTGAGCAGATATGAAAGCAGTGTTTGATTTTTACAATCTTACTGTGTTCCGAGAATAGTAAAAATCGTATTAATTGGACTAGTTAAATCTAAAAGATAATGTTCTGTTGGACTAATAGGAAAATTACTTTTGGATCGATCAATCTCTGAATTACCTATTTTTCATTAAATTCTGCTTTAAGAATTCATATCCAAAAATTATTTCATTTTTTAAATTTGAACCAATTCTAGAATTGTAATTATATTTTTAAAATTGAAACCAGAATTCATATAATTTAATCTAAGCAATTGCTGAATAAAGCAATATACACAGTAACTATTAACTAGATTCATCACTCATGTAGACATTTTGCATTTTTAATAATATTCTCACTTTCTGTTCCCTTATTTCATTTTCATCTGTTGTAACTTGGATTCAAGTTGATCGCATAATGCAAGAAAGAATGAGTGTATGTTACCCTGAATTTTTTTTATTTCATAAGTTATAATATAGGAATTAGAACTTCATTTAAATGATTTTCATAAAATGTCTACTTGTTAATATATCTTTAGATTAGGCTAGTTGTATTTAATGTGGTTTATCAATGATTTTTTTAAAATTGATTTATGTTTAGTTTTTTAATTAAAAATATTTGTTTAATTAATCAATTTGAAAAATTTAAACTGAAACATATAAAAATTTGCAAGTTTCTACTTTGTTTAAAAAAATAAAACCCTATTGCTGACGTCAATTTGACGTAGCCAAAGGATAAAATCTTGCTGGGATGATTTTGCATATCTGGGACCAAGAGTCAAGACGCTATCAAGCTAGTCATGAATTCATTACATTATTGTTTAGAAAAATAGTCAACCGATGTTATTACTTAAAGTTTTGAAGAGAAAAAAAAAAAGAACAGAGAAAAAGTTTATTTCTTTGCATCAGTATAAAAGCCATAAAATTTTGAGGTAATTCTTGGGAATGAAGTTGAAATCAATTGTAAGAAGAAAAAAAAACATCTCAAAATACCGGAAGGCTTTTGTACGTTATTAACTTGACACAATGAGAACAAAAAGTTAACTATTATTTCCAAAGTTTTTAATAATATTTCTTAAATATTCGTAGAGATTATACTTTTTAATGCAAATAAAACCTGTTAAAGATTTATTTTCAGCCTGCATGTGTTTGTTTATAATAAAAACCACCGACTGACAAAAAAAGAAAGAAACTTTGCATCCCTGACTGATCTACATTCTGATTGGTCTGTGAAGGAAACCGTGTCTGGTCTGACAATCACTTACTGAAATCCACATGAGATTTTTCTGGCAAAATTATAGACGTGGCGTCACTAGTAGGGTTGATATTTTGCTACATATTGGCATAAAAGTGGAATTTTTATGTATTTATGGACTGAATAGATATGACTGTCTTCACCAGGATGAATTTTACTCATGTCTTTATGAAGAATTTCTGTGATACGGTGGTATTATCAGACATTAACTTTCTTTTCTTTTCAGTTTGATTTTATAATCAATTATACTTTTGAAAGTAATGTGAATTACTCTACATCCTTAGGGGCTAAGGCCTTTTATATTTAAAAATAAATTTTATTCATTATATTTATCTATTTTTTTCTCTCTTGTTAAATATGTTGATATAATGTGGCCATGGAGTGTCATTTGGCTTATTGAAATTTATTTCATGGGTTTTTCAATGTGTTTAATGAATAAACGATATATAATAATACCAATAATATAAAAAAATTCATTAATCAAACAAGCACTTTTATACAAAAATACACCTAAATCAATGAAGTTGAAATAGGCATTGATAAACCACTTTAAAATATACACAATTTTTGAAAATTAAAATATAAACATTTTAATTAAAATATGGAATTTTGAAGCAATTGTTCTGATGAATAGCTACCAGATTAATTTTGTTTAATCATGGTGAATCGAGTTGCAATTCATCTCTCCTCCCCTCTTCCTGGCAGAGTTATAAAGAAAATAGGATTAAATTAAATTTTTTAAAAATGCAAAATTTTCATGTGTGAAAAATATAGTGTTTTAAAATATATAATTTTTATTATTTGTGGGATAGTAATTCCCTTTACGGAATAGTAAATCTAATTCATCACTGTTATGTACTAACAGTGCCCAAAATATTAAAGTCATACACTGTGAATGTACTTAAGTACAGTACATTTCTTGCATTTTTTTCTAAGATAAATTGGAATTCAAACTCAGCTTTATAAATAAAAATTCAAATATTTTTAAAAATTCTTTTCCAAACTATTTAGTCACCATATGTAACAAAACATCAGGTTTACATCTTATAAAACAAAAGAATGTTATGCCTACAATGCTTGGAAAATTAAAATTAATTTTACAGTGATAGAAAGTTGCAAATTTGGCAACTTTTCTTTAAATAAATTGGGCTTCGAACTCTATTTAGAAATAAAAATTCATAAATCTGAACTGTTTACAAGGACTGCCTGGCTATTATTTTTATATTTTTTTTATCAATGGAAAAAGACAATTTTGTATTTACTCTCAAAAAAAAAAAAAAGTTATGAGGAATTTCCCATTCATATCAGATAACAATCTTTTAATGCAATATTATCAATATAATGATTACACTAATTTATTCATATTGACTGTACTGGGTTTTTTTTAAAATCCAGAGAAGCACAGTAATAATTATAAGGTTATTATAGAAATACAAGCCATATAAATATATACTTTATGTATCAATGCAGAGATTAG
The DNA here is from genome assembly GCA_003024985.2 of Euperipatoides rowelli. NCBI lineage: Eukaryota > Metazoa > Onychophora > Udeonychophora > Euonychophora > Peripatopsidae > Euperipatoides > Euperipatoides rowelli. The sequence continues at coordinate 8,354 of PXIH01S0025842.1, forward strand.
AATAATTTATCTATATTTACTTTTTTTTTTTTAACTCAGAGCAGCATAAGAATAAAAATATTCTAGGAATATGTCAGATGAAGTGAATATTTATTTTATTTATCAGTGCAATGATTAGAATAGTTTATTATATTTTCTCTACTTCATACATTTTATTGTAAATATAGATAGGCTATACTGCACATATTTAGGATTGTTAAAATGATACAATATGTAAATGAATTAAAATTTAATCGATTAATAGCTGAAAACATCAAATTGGCAGCAAAAACTAAGATATTGCTGACTATTCCGTAATCGGTCTTTTTTATTAACATCGACCAATTCAAATTCTCATCTCTAATTAGCTTCCTGTAATATGGTTGTCATGCAAATATATCTAATTCTTTTTATATCAGTATATCTTTTTCTTCCAATGTAAAAAGAATCAAAATCACAAATTAAATTTAATAAAAAAAATAATAGCTCTGGAAGAGAGAGAGAGAGAGAAGTACAATATTTGAAAGAAGTAAAAAGATGATTTTGATCATGAAAACCCCAAAAAGATGAAAACAAATCTCAAAACATTTTTAAGCAGAAATTTTATTTTTTCACCCCACAATAAATTCTTAAAAAAAAGATATCTCATAAAACAATATCATGTGCAATCAATAAATATAATTGTGACTTAACAAGTGATTATTTAAAATAAACTAAAAAATACAAAATACATTGTAGTTGGAATAAGAAGTAGTCAAGACTATTATTGGTACAGGAGTATATTCACCAAGGTTTCCAACAGCTTTATAGTTCCATTCAAAATGCTCTTTGCCTCTTATATTTAGTTATTATATAGAAATTCTCATCACACCAAAATTGTAAAAAGAATGTAGAGGTGATATAACAAAGGAGGAATGATTACAACATTATAAAAAAAAACTAAAGTGACAAGTAATAAAATTTTGAGTTTTAAAAGTCTACTCATGACAAAAATTCAAATAGGAAATTCATGTAAAAGTTTCTATCATATTATTAAATTGTCTAAATTCTGTTCATAAATTATATATGAAAGTTAAAGTTATTTTGATTATGTTTGTTACTTTTTAATTACAGAGTATACATATGAAAGTGGCTATTAATAAAAAAAACATTAAAAAATTAATGCAATTTACAGTATATTGTATGTACAAATTACAATAGTATTTTTCATTATTTTTTCCATATTGTATTTTAAATTCTTTTTTTTTTTGAGAACGTTAATATAATTAAATGTTTTTTTAATGGAGGAAAGGGATTTCTATTCAATATCCAAAAGTTTTATTTAAACTTAAATCAGCCTTGCCTAACAGATAGGGACTTAATTTTATGAGAAACCATCAATTTTTGATAAAAACTTAAATTTCATCAAAAAAAAAATTGGGTTTTGATTTATTATTTTCTCAAACCACACAATATTTTGTTATTTCATCATAAATATACCCAGAATTATTAACACTAAACAATTAGGTATTATACATATGAAACTAGTTTTAAATTTTTTGGTGTAGTTGGTGTAAATATTTGCAATCCTACTTTTTAAAATATGCATACAGCTTGAGTATAGAACAGTGACCAATATACTGTATATAAAAACCATCTATTTTTGTTTCACTTATGCCTGGACAAAATTTTAGGATAGACATGAGAGATTTTCATAAACTGCCACAGTGACAGCATACAATTACTCTCTTTTTGCAACTTGCCAAGATAATTTATTTCATTTATAAAGTTTTAAAAGCCTGCTAAGATAAAAGAAGAGAACCAAAATATTTAATCAGTCTTATAGGAGGATTCAAGAATAAAGAAGCAAGTTTCATGAAAATGCATTCATCTTAGAATTTTTTTTGGCTGCCTTCTCTTTTAAGATTTGTTTAACTCATTCTGGTGAGTGAAAGTTGTATTATACAGGATTTTATTTTTATTTTGTGAGGTTGTACCTACTTCCTATAAATGAATTAGCTGATATTGATCAAGCTTAATAGGAAGCATACATGGCTTTGAGGCTAAATATGTTAGGGAGGGGGGGGGATAAGAAGTTGGAAGGAGTTTTTTTAATGATGAATAATGGGTGAGAAGAATATATTGGCTGACCAGTTTCCCCAAGCAGTCTATGGATTAGGACAATATTTGATAGAAAGTTTATATGGATCACTATTTTGTGGGTGATAAAGTAGACAGTATGTTAGGGAGAGAAGTGACTGCATATGTTTGTACTGTATCGATAGTTCATATCGATAGTATAAATGAAGCAGATTTCTAATCTCACGTTTTATTATGCATACAGCATGCATGTTTATATCTTTATGTTTTTGAGTTAGAACTGTGATAGTCCTAGAACTAGATGTTGTGATATAAACCCGCTTTCGATTGTTAAATGTCAGCATTCCAGTTTGTATTTGTTTTTAGTCCATTAAACTACCTTCTAGTTTGATCCATATCATTTTCCCTAGTTAAGACACAACAGGGGAAGATGACTTGGCGATGAATATTATAGGAAAATATACAGTACGGTATTTAAAAAATAAGATAGCTGAATTGTCACTATGGCTAAGTTTGAGTCATTCGACCCTAAAAGGAATAATTGGACATGATAATGCCAACAACTAAAGTTCTTTTTGGAGGCAAATCAAGTAAAAGAAGATTTAAAACTTCCTACAATATTAACTTTAATGGGGACTTCTACCTTCAACCTGTATTGCGATCTTATAGCGCCAGATCTACTGGAGTCTAAGCCAGTAAATGAACTATTTAAAATGTTGGACGAACATTTCAATCCCAAAATGATTGCCAGAACAGAAAGATTCAAGTTACGCTGTAGAAAACAGGAACCAGGCAAGTCAATTACTGAATTCGCCGCGGCCCTGCGCAAGCTAAGTTTAAACTGTGGATACAAAGAAGACCTGGATAACCAGCTAGCAGATCAGTTTGACTTCGGAGCTGCTAACCAAGCGATTCAAAAGAAGCTGTTAGCCGAAGACGAAAGCACATCTTTTGCTACCTTAATACAGATTGCCTCAATCGCGGAGCTAACTAGTAAGGATGCTGCTAGACTATCAGGCACTTTGTACAAGGAAGAATAAATTTTCAAAATTAAAACTTCTGATAAGGATTATTCTTACGATATAATCTGCAAACACTGTGGATCAAACCACCCTTCACAAACCTGCAAATTTTAAAACGAAATTTGTTATTATTGCAAAAAGGAAGGTCATGTAATTTCCAATTGTAGACCCAGAAAAAATAGAAACTTTGAAAATGCTGAGAGATTTTAAAAAAAATTCCCAAGAGTAAGTGATATAAATGAATGCGAGAATTCACTATTACTTTATAACTTAGCTATAAATCAAATAATGGGCAACACTGTTAGGCCATACTTTATCAATGTGAAGTTAAATAATGTATCCATTTTTTTTAATTTGATACTGGCACTGCTGTAACACTTCTCTCCCTGCATTTATTTAGAGAAAAACTTAATAATGTAAAAATTATGAAAACTGAGGTCAAATTAAATGCATTTCAAAAAATAATAATCCCAGTTGGAAAAGCAATTGTTAATGTAACTTATAATAATAAAACAGTCCACAACCAAGAACTATTTATTATTAAAGAATGCTCAATGTCACTTTTAGGCCGTACTTGGATTAAGGCACTAAACTTACTTCAGGATCAAATTCCTATTTTAGAATTAAATCTAGATCCGAAAAATCAATTAGACTTAGCCTTAATCAAACACAAAAACTTATTTATTCTNGAATTAGGCCTAATTAAAAACTTTAAGGCACATCTTATGTTAAAGGAAAGTTTTCACACCAAGGTTCTGTAGGCACAGGCAGGTACATTTTGCACTCTTACCAAAGATAGAGGCAGAGTTGGAAAAACTTCAAAAACAAAATATTATTAAACCAGTGAAATACTCGGATTGGGCAGCACCAATAGTGCCCATACTAAAAAAAGACAACAGCTTAAGAATCTGTGCTGACTATAAAATAGGACTGAATAAAAATATAGTAGTGGACCAATACCCACTCCCATCTAGTGAGGAAATATTTGCCAAACTAGCCTCAGGAACAATTTTCTCAAAACTAGATTTATCTCAGGCATATCAACAGGTCCCTGTAGATCAGGAATCAGCTCAAAACCTCACAAACCTAATTTTGTCTTCTTGTTAAAATTATGCAAAAATACTTTTTTTTAAATTATAAACTAAAACTATTTTGTTTATTTCGCTTTGCTAGAGCGCAATACTAGTATACTAGCTTTGTATCGTATTTTAATGAAGTATATTAAAAAACAGCAATTCAATTTTTTTAAAAGTGGGATATTTGATATGTTGATTGCCGCAGAGCATGGCGTTTTTATAACGTCACTTGTAAAAGTAATCAAGGCGTGAATAAGAAAGTTGAAAACAACAGTTTGTTATTTTCATTACAACCAAATCATTCCTTTCTCACACATGAATTTGGATGTCTAATTAATTTAAAGATGAGTAAGAATTAAGAATAGGCACATTTAATTGTTGACCAGGATTTCAACGATTTATGTGTCCTTCTCCAAATCTCCGTGTTTTTACTCAGAGAAGTCAGAGCATGATCTAAGCATGCTCTGATTTAATTAAGAACCACAGAGCTTCATGCTCAGAGTTAATTAACATCTGACTTTTCAGGGTTCAGAGCATGTTCTGATGTGCGAAGTGTGCTCTGAGAAAATAAAGATACGCAGACGGGAAGAGATGTGTCTATGTTTGGAATCTTTAGTTTTCCCATAAATATAAGGGACATTAAACTATTATATAAATTAAATTTCATGCAGATATTAAAAAAAATTCTGTAAAGGTTTAGAGTTTCATATAAATGCACTATCATCAAACATGCTGAAAGTGACATTTTTTACTTAACACAATATTTAGTCAGAATATTGATAATTAAAAATGATTTAGTATAAATTTACTATAACCAATATTTAAAATAATTATAATAATTCAGTCTCCTTCTTTAATTAAAATACTGATTTTTTTCTATAATACTTAATATTGTACTATGACTTACAGTTTATAATAAAAAATAAAATGATCTTACTTTGTTGCCTGGTGTCTTTGTTTGTTGTGCTTACTTCTGCAATTGGTGATGTGTGATTGACAATTTTTTTCAAAAACTCTTTAATTTCATTATCATATTCTATCCATTCACCAATGATTCTCATTGCACTAGTTAATTTGGGTTCCTTTGTTTGGGGGTTATTACACTGAAAATAAATAAAATAAGTGATAAACAAACTATAAAACTAGTTGAAAAAAAAAAGAACAAAATTTTGAAAACAAATGATATTGCGCCATAGTTAGATAAAGTGCTAGGACATCATTATAATGTGAC
>PXIH01S0025851.1:11056-21280 GCA_003024985.2 Euperipatoides rowelli
GACAAGAATAAATCTTTAGTTTTTCAAGACCTGCTGATCACTTTTAAAATTCTAAGCAACAAAATGTACAATTTTATTTTTATAAAATTATTTAATTACAAATAATTATTCAGTTATTAGGCTGAGCCAAAAATATAATTAGCCATATGGTTAATTACACTAGAGAAATTTTAGCAAAAATATGATACTTATAGCCAAATCAATTTTAATAGTGAAATTTTCATTAACAAAGTGGTCTTTAAAAATAATAGGTCTAAAATAGCCTTTTTGCTAATTAATGTTTAGGCAAAATGATCAAAATCTTAGATTTATTAGCATTTGGCTAAAATGCTAGTGCAGCTTTTAAAACTCTTATTTATATAATGGAATTAAATGTTAACATCTTAGCTATTACAGTATGTTCAGTAATAGCCTACTTATAAATATTATATTGTCTTAAGTTGACAGGGTCTCTGAGTCTGTGTGTATGTCTCAAAGAAATACTGTATAGTCCATTGTATGGAGACTTTGTTCCTTAGTGGGGTCCTAGCAATAGCCTATATATTTTGAAGAGATGAAAGAATTTTTTATAAAAACCTTAGCAAACAAAACTAAGCAATGAAATGTAAAAAAAAAAAAATTTAGAATATTAGGCTAGCAATTCCTATCTAGGCCTAAAATATTTTAATTTTAATGATTTTAATTTTTAAGGGAATTTGAAGAGCAGACTAGTAGTAGGATAATCTGGTATTGTGAAAATGTTAGCCAATATATTTGTTAGTTATAAAATGGTAAAATAAGCCTATTAAGTAGATAATCTATCCACTTTGATTAGTCTTAAGTGATTATCTTTGAGGCAGGAATGATGAAAATTGTAAATTAAAAAAAAAAAATTATGTGTAGGAAGTAAGTTACGGTAGGCTACTCAAAATTAGATCACAGGCCATTGAGTGACCATGATCAANGTTTTGCCCAAGGTGATTTAGAAAAATATATCTACAGTATATAAATTACTGTGTAAAAACTAAAAACTTTGAAGAGATTGACATTGAAGCATAAACCATTTTTTATCATTGCCTCTGCAAAAAAAAAAATTATATCAACCCTAAAATGTTTTAAAATTAATTTTCTTTAAAATAATAAATGTTTTCCATAAAATTTTAAATTTTTAGAATTTAAAAATATAAAATGTCTTATCTTCCTAATAGGTAGAAATGTGGATTCGGGGCCACCAGAAACCATTGTGTTGCCTATTGAACTGAACTCAGTTTAAAGTTTTAAAATTTAAAAATTGTGCTAACTATAGCTTGGTTTCTTAAAACTTGTAAAGCTGGGGTTAAAAATAAAATATTGCATGACATGTGAATTGTAACTCATTTTTTTTTTTTTTAATTTATAAAATTAGTCAACAAAGATATATTTTCTTTTTTTTTTTTGTTCCTAAGGATCCTCAAGCTGGCATCATTCCCAGAACTGTTCATCATTTATTTTCTAAATTACAAGATCAGGTAGGACTTTAAATTGCATTTTCATTATTTAGACCCGTAAAAAGAGGTTAATATTTTACCGGCATAATTGAAATAAATAAATATGCAAAGGTGATTAATTTCAATTTGATAGCACTCTACGTTAGTAAGTTTAAAAAAAAAAAGTCTTCAAAATTATACTAGAGGTGAGCAAATATTAAAGAGAGAAGAGTGGGAGAAATGGAGAAATAAAAAAAAAAAAATGGGGAATTTATATTACCTTAATCATTCTCAATAGTTTATTTTATGGAAATGCTTCACTAGGGAAGCTTTTTATTTTAATATTTAATTGTATAAAACTTAAATTTACAGCTTGCTTTTAGACCAGTGTCTCTAACTGGGGGTCACGACAGTGAGTTAAGGGGGTCTCAAGCTTGAGAAAGACAAATCATTTTAGAATTATACTTTTGAAGCTTAGATACTATTAGTAAACACATTATAGAATTAAGCAAGTTACTGTAGTTATTTTCTATTTGTTTATATATAAAAACAATTTAAAAATATTCCAATTAAATGTTTTTTGACCAGAGGTAATAATTATCTGATCATTATTTAACATTTTAGCTTCTTGATTAGCAGATTCACTGACCACCTGAAATCTTTAAGAGAAAATGTTGGGATTAAAAATATTTATAATGCTTCTTTGGTTTATGCCCTTAAGAAACTTGACTACATTATTGAGAATTATAAGAAACATTTATGAAGTTTTTGTTTTTAAAATCAATAATTAATGATAAAGACATGATTTCAACTTGTCTCACTAATAGAACTTTCTTATCAAAAAATTAAATAGATGTCTTCCAATTTTCTCTATAGATAAGGATTTTGAGGGTTATGATCCATTTCAAGATATTAATTGATATTACTATAAGTTAAATTTAGATGTTAATGGTGATCTAATTATTGATTTTCAGCAAATTTTATTCAATAATGATATAGGACCTGATTTTAACTTTGAATTTACCTTCTCTGAAATTAAGGATGTTATTTGCTCTTGGAATCAGTCGGCTATTCCTGGCCCTGATGGATTTACCGCCAAAATTTTAATCATAGCCTATATTAATTTCTGTTCTCATTAATAAATTTTTAAATGGAGTGGTAATTAATTTTTCTTTTTTTCTTCCTAATTCCACGAAGCAATTTGTTTGACATAAAACACAATTCTAGTATTGAGTTTGATGTCAAACTCAATACTAGAATTACTGATATAGTATTGCAAATCAAACATACTATATAATCTATCCACAATCAATTAATTGATACTTTTTAGAGCACAGCACCCTAGCCTTAAGTTTCTCTTTTCGAGAAAAGTATGAATACCAATAAGTCTTTAGAATTTCAAATACCAGTATTAGCTAACATCTAAATCATTTACAATTTCTTGACCACCAGACAAGATTTCAGACTAGCATTATTTTAGACCAGTGGTCTTTGGGATCACCACATAATTAGCTGAAATTTGAGCACTGATATAAGTATTTTATTCTTTTAAGGTTTATTGCTTTTCATTTTTAGCAATTGCGTTGTTATTTTATAATTGAATTGTCATTCGTAACTTCATGAAATAAAACCAGACAAGGTGATATTTAATCGTGTCTTTTTGCTATTAATTTGATAAATTTCTGGTTTACTATGTATTTTCAGTTAGGTCTATCTATCCATTCAATTTATAAACATAAAATTAATTTATCACCAACATATTTTAAATTAAGTAAACATTTTAAATATAATTTAATTTTATATTTCTATTTAGGGATGTGAGTTTTCGATGAAAGTTTCTTTTCTTGAACTCTACAATGAAGAATTGTTTGATCTATTAAGTAACAGCGATGATGGATTAAAGTTAAGAATCTATGAAGATTCTATTAAAAAGGTCTTATAATTTTTTTGTTTCATTTATTTCAAATTTGAGTCATCTTAGAATTTATTTAGTATGATAATTTTTGTAATGTATGGCACTATTTATTTAAAGAAAAATTTTAAGACAAGAAACATGTCACCTTAATTTAACTAATTTCTTACAATATTATAAGGAAAAGCCTTCCGGATTATTGAATGTTTTTTAGCATTCTAATTATGGATGTTATTACATGTTTCCATTCTATATTTTTTTTTTGTGGATTTTTTTCATTGATAATAATTGAAGTTTAATTGGTCCCTAGATAACATTTTAATTCTAGATGATGTAGAGTATTTTAAAAATTATATTATATAATTATATACTGTATATAATATTGTATGAAGCATTATTAATTGTTTAAACTTTATTACGCTGTAGTAGGCCTATGGTAGTTATGAGATCATATCAATATTTTTTTTCATGAATGACTAGGTGGTGCTAATAATTACGTGGCATTTGGTAGGTTAATGAATGGAAATTGTAAAGTCGTGGTAGCAATTGTTATGTTGTCCGCAATTGGATTGGATCACATATTAGTGGTTACACTGATAAACAATATTTATTGTACACAAATACGGTAACAATGAAGTTTGTATTCTGTAATCTGAAAAATTCTAATTAGGGTTGAAATGAATATTGGTTAGAATTTGGTTTTTGCCTATTCGGCTTGGTGTCTGTTGATGTTCCAACTGTAAAAGAACTTTAAATGAGACATTTGGACATAAACATTTAATCACTATTAAAAAGAGTTTTAGACAGTGATATCTGGATGAGACCTCGTAGAATTAGGCTTGAGGGATGAATTTTTATCTAGATAACTCGGTATGAAATAATTTTATATAATGTATGGTTGCATATTTTTAATAATATAAATTTTAGGTTGCTGCTGTGCAGTGGACTTGTTTAAATATTTGTTTAAAAATCTAATATATAAAGCAGAAAGTCAGTTTGTTTTTGTGTTTATCATTGATCGAGTCCGGATATACTGTAGCATAGGCCTACAGTACTTCCCAACATTGCACAAACTTGAAATTTGGCATGTGGGTAGGTTACATAGTGTAGACAATGAAAATAGATTTTTGGATTTTTTTTTNGGGGGGGGGGGGGAGTAATGGTCAATTCAGGGTTCCGTCCCAGGCAACGCCTGTTATTTAAGCTAGTATTATATAAAATATAGGCTGCTTTGCAGTGTTTGAACGATTTTTTTTAATAAATTTTAACAATGCTCTTTGATCTTGATCTCAAAGTGTCTGGGCTTGATAACAAGTCTGAATAGATTATAAAGTCAGCAGGGTGTATTTCTGGAATTTAACTAAGGCTGGCCGGGTAATATCCCCATGGCTAACAAGCCCAGGACACAGGAGTACCTTGTCCGAACAGTTCAACCCTAGGCAATAATTTAGACTTTTAAAAAGCTTTTGAGCCTTTTTATATTTTGGCTGCTCAGAACATTGGCAAGTTATTTACATATCCATTATCCAACTGTCCAATCATTATCCTGATGTTCATTTTGTTTCTGATATGCTTTCCATTTGGTCCGAGTTGTATGTAGGTTGACCTCATCTGGGTGTGAAGTAGTAAGTTGACATTTCAGCGNAAGTTAAATTTTGGGATTAAAACAGCAATTGCAATGATTCAGTTTGTTACCGTCGATAAGCTTGTATTAATCAATTATATTTAATTGGGACTATTTTCTATATTAAAATAATATATACGGTGCTGTAAAAATTCTGATGAACTTTTAAGACAAGTTTTAATCAGCAATCTCGGCCAGTTATCAATATTAGGTCCACGTTGAGCATTTTTTAATATTGACATGTATGGTAATATATTTGAGTAATCATGATTCTTGTATGAATTTAATCATTTAGGTTGTATAATGACTGAAATTTTTCTAAAACTGGTTAATGTTTACTATTCATTTGTATCTCCTATATGCTTTGTAAATTTTGTTTTGTCCACAGGGCTCTGTTATTATTAATGGTCTTGAAGAAGTTCTAGTTCACAGTAAGGCAGCTGTATATAGTATTTTGGAAAAGGGTGCTCTAAGAAGACAAACAGCTGCCACTTTAATGAACACACAGTCAAGGTAATAATGTACTCTGTCCTTTAAATGACAAGTTATTCAAATATTGTAACAGCCTGTGCAAATTATCAAATGATATGAAAATCACAATTATTTTGAATATTTTTTTTATTACTTACTTATCTTAAATATTGCTACCAAATATAATTTAAAATTCAAAAATAAAGTGTTGTTTCCACATCTATATAATGCCTATATATATATGCATGCTGTCTATATCTTGTGTATATTATTCATTTAAAAAATTTAAGTGAAATGCTGGGAAACAAATTTAAATTATTTTATAATGGATTGATTACAGATTTGCAAATAGTAATTTATGATTATCTTAAACTGAAAGCCTACATTCAGTCTGCTAGTGTTACTGAAGGCTAACTTATATTTTTTGCAACTACAGTATATTTGGATGAAGGTTATACAGTACATTATTTACAAATTAATACACTAGATGTGAGTTAGTAAATAATTATCTACAATAATAGTTTTGGCAAGTCAACCTAGTAATTCCCCTGCCCTCCTAGTTTTATATTAATGTAGTTTTTAAATACAATAGCTATACCCTTATTCAACCAATTTTTTTATTCCTTTATAATTGATTTTTGAAGGAATGCAAAAAGTTATTCAAATATCGGCTGTTTCCTTTTCTTAAATTGATTTGTCCTGATTTAGCTATTGACTTTTGATTACATTTTTATCGCATAACTAAATGCAGAGCTGTCATTTAAGATTTTTTTTTTAACCTTGTTTGAACACTTGGGGAAAATTATATCAATCTTTCTATCTTTAATGTTGAAACTTTATAATTTATCTTTTTTATTATGAAAAGCTATTTTGTATTCATATACTTAAAGCAGCAGCCTAGTACACAGTTCAGAAACATTAAAAAAATCAGTTTGAATACAATAATTAAGTTGACACATTTTTGTTGAGTTTAACCCTTCTATTTAGAGAAAAATATACTTTGTTTAATATAAATAAAAACAAAATTTTTAAATTAAGCTTTATTTACAACCTACTTATATTTATTTATTTTGAGTTATTTTTATAAATTAATAAATGTTTTATTTTTAATATTTTTACATACAGTGTATAGTATATCCATTGGTAAAGTGACCAGAAACAATATTTTTTATTTTTTTAGCCGATCTCATTCTGTGTTCTCGATCACTATTCATATAAAAGAGAACACAGCAGATGGCGAAGAACTCGTTAAAACGGGCAAACTTAATTTAGTAAGTTTCTTTTAGACACCCTTATACTGTAAATCTTATCTACATCTACTGACATTTACAAATAATTTCTACTTTCATTTATAATAATTTAAGTTGTATAATTTTATTTAATTTAGGTGGATCTAGCTGGCAGTGAGAATATTGGGCGATGTTTATAATAATTTAAAGTTGTATAATTTTATTTAATTTAGGTGGATCTAGCTGGCAGTGAGAATATTGGGCGATCTGGAGCTGTTGACAAAAGAGCTAGAGAAGCAGGTTTGTTTATGTAATATTTTTTATTGCTAATCTTTGTTGTAAATGTCATATCAGATCTTGATTAGAGCATAGTTGACCATATAGGTGGTACTATTAAAATTGTTTAAACAACAATGCCCATAAGATTTTTATGAGTATTAGGTCTACAGCAATTATGTCTATATAAAAATACAATGGCCAGGACCCGTTATATGTTCTCCAATACATTCCTAATCTTTACCATACCCTGAACCCTAACTCGAACTACCGTAGCTTAAGACTATTTTAATTCCTAACCTTTACCTCATTAGACTTGTGAGAATCGCATGTTTACATAACAAGTGGTGGACATATAACGGATTCTGACCAATGCAACTTTTATGTACAGTAGTTTCTATTGATGTATGACTAATAAATAGTTTACACAAAAATTGGAAAATGTTAATATTGAACAAGAAACGATTTTATAATTATATTTTATATCTAGTTATTCCAACCAAAAATAATAGCATTTAACAATATGATTTTAAACGCTGCTGACTAATAATGTACTGTATTTTCTTTTTACTGCAAGAATAAAATAGAAATATTTTGCAGCTTTCATGTGGTGTTTATACAGTAGATTGAAAGAAAATTAACAGGTACGGTAATGTAAGGGCTTATCCCATTGATGGGCCAATGCTAAAAGAACGATTAAAAATGGCTTCTTTAAGCTGTTGTTTTTCTGAAGTTATTCTGTAAAATAATTTCCCTTATGTTTAGGAATCAGTACTAACACTTCAAGGTTAGGGTTACCATATTTTCCAAAACAAATACCAGGACACCTGTAGAAATAGATTTATAAAGCAATCTACATGGGCATCACTAAGAGAAAAGGAGGGGGGGGGGGTGAGTTTCCTTTGCAACTTTGACAAATTCTAAATTTTATGTGAGTTGGGAATTTGAGGAGCTAGAGATGAAGAATTTTTTACCCCCCCCCCCCCTCCCTTTTCTCAATAAAATTCATTACATACAGCATTGAATCTACAGACACAAAACACAATTTGAAAGTACTAGACCTACTGCCAAACCATTTTTTAGTCCATTGCTGCTTGCATTTTATGTAGGCTTAGCTGAACAATTTTTGTTTACATTTTTTTTTTTTTACATAAAACTTTGTTAGGATATTTAAATATAAAATTAGAAATAGGTCATTCTTTTTCAAAAGAGTCCTACAAATAATTAATAATGGTACAGAAACATAAATAAAATAATTACTGTATATTATTAGTTATACCGTATTTATTATCCGATTTCTAATTTGTCTTTCTTTAAAAAATCAACTCAAAGAAAAAAAAAATTGAAATTATCATTCATAAAATTCACTTATTGTGCTATTATCTGTATATTCTAAATGAAATTACAAATACAAAGCCTTTGCCTATTTTTGCTGCTGTAAATCAAAAGTCAATGGTAATATCTTTCATCTTTAGTTGTTGTGATGTTTATAAATAAAAGAAAAAGGGGTAGTGCCAATTGTTAACGAAGTTGACAAATAAGAGAATACGAGCACTGAGGCCATTATTAGGCTATAACTTCAAGTGAAATGATTTCACGTTTATCATTAGAGACACCAAAAAAAAAAAAAGTAAAATGATTAATTTATTTTATCAAAAGAATTTTTTTTTTAAAATCAATTTGTATTTTATCAAAAGAATTTTTTTTTTTAAATCAATTTGTATTTTGGAAGATTATAATCTAAAACTTCACTGACAAGTAAAACCAGGACGATTTATCACTTTGGCAAAATAATCCCGGATGCTATTAACTCTGCAAATATGTACGTGTCCGTGCAAATACGGACATATGGCAACTTTATTCAATGTGAGCCCTGGTTCCAATTTTTTTTTTTATATACTCTAAAGGATTATCCGATTCTTTCTTGTTTAGTGTATATTGTGAACAGATGTGAAGTGATTTTAGAAAGCTAATAATCATGAAATTAAATATACTATAAACACCGTTTATTCTCATTAAAAATTTAGTGAAAATGCTTTGTATAGAGTGATTTTCATACAGTACATTCAAATAATTTTAAATATATACACACTGAATTAAATATGGCACTAGAAGGTGTTGCTTTAAAAAACAAAACACTGACATTTAAATCCTCTGTGTGGTTATGGGGCTTTGTTACATTATATCGATCAAAGAAATTTGAGATTATGAATGAAATTGAATTATTTAAACTAATCATTACTAAGTTATTTTAATATTTAAAATTAATAAAACAAAATGCTTTATTTTAATACTGTACATAGAACCATTTGTCAAGAAAAAATATTTTGTTCTTACAGTATACTTTATGTACTATATATTTTCATTTGGAAAAATTAACTAAGTTGTTTCTTCTAGGCAACATTAATCAAAGCCTTTTGACACTTGGTCGATGTATTACTGCCTTAGTTGAAAGAGCACCACATGTTCCTTACAGGTAACACCACCATCTTTGTTTTAGTCTTTAAAATATCCTGGGTATTAAAATATCTAAACTTTTTTTTAATGGTAAAAAAAAAATGAATTAAGAAAATTTTCCATAAAATAAAATACAGTATATTCACATAAACTTTAGATAAGAGACCTGTGCTAATAGTATTTGTTAGAGGACATTGAATAATAATTGTAAAGAAAATTATTTAAGAGAAAAGAGAGGGTTGAAATGAAGGCAATTTTTAATAGTGTTGTAAACCCTCTGAAATATAATCATAAATACCATTATGGGCGAAGCATTTCTTAAGGGGACAGGCTACTAATAAACTTTTTTTTTTTTAAATGAATAATTATATGATTATATATTTTCAATGTAACAGTGAATAAATAATCATACATATTAAAGTTGTTACTTATGGTCACCAAGATGGCTGCTATTGGTGGCCATCATGCTATTTTTAATAAGGAAATTTGTAAATAGTTCATCTCTGAAACTAAATAAGTTAGATTCATGTTGTAAATTAATTTATTTTCTACAAAGGCAGGTTGATGCCGCTATGTTTTAAAATTAAAAAAAAAAAAATTGAAATCGCGAAATTACAAGCACTATTTTACACGTCGATTAAAAATGAACAATTTGAGAAAATTGAAGTTAAAGTTTAGGAATGTTTAGTAAATAATTAGTCAAATAAAGTTATAAATTCCATATTATTCAAAATTATACACTTGAACTCTGACCCCAGTTAAGTATAAATGTTAGTAAGTTGAAAGTTTTTTTTTTTTTTTCGTTTAAAT
>PXIH01S0025876.1:3026-14388 GCA_003024985.2 Euperipatoides rowelli
TTAAATAGCGCATGCTGGACTGCTCCAGTGCGCAAGATTTTACGCAAAGGTCGTCCGTTTTACGCAACGGACGAGCAATGCGTCGAAGTATAAATAAGCCTTAAAAGTCACATCCTTTACAAGGCTAGGGTTTTAAAGTATATAGGCCTACTATGAATTTACTTTTTATATAATATTTATTTTCAGTGCTCACATAAGGCAGTAAAAGGAAGTTTTTAACTACAGGTAATAAACACAGCTCTTTTTACTTGATGGTACAATATTATTATTTAATCACATCAATATTTATTAATTTAAAGATAGCTTGATATTTTGAGTTCAAAGTTAAATGATTTTCACTGAATTAAAATCATTTATATTAAATTGACATACGAAATGACCAAAACATTTATTTATTCCATGCTTTCTTGCAGAATCCAGGTTGATGTACGGCGGCGGAACCTTAAAAAATTATCTGGGTGGGTTCATTTTTTATAGGGATGGTGGGGTTACCGGAAACAAACATATTTGTTTTGTTAGGCCTTATAGAAGAACTTCTGAAAAATTTGTCAAAAATATATTCAGTACGGTAATCAAGAAATTTGTTTTGGTGGCCAAAAATATTAGTCCACGAGCATATGTACCCAAAACCCCATTCCGTGTGCAGGTTAGTGATAGAATTGTGCGGATGGTGTCATTCAATTCGTATTTATGTGTAAAAGAACAATTTTGATGGTGCCAGTCCCGGTTTGGAGGCGTATAGCCGTGATGATGAAATCAAAATGGCCACCTTCCCCATTTAAATAATTATAATTTTTTTCAGGACACACTAAAGTGATTTTAATAAGTAATATTTCATTTTAAAGGTCTTAAAAAGTTCTAAAAAAATGTCCAATACAGACTTAGCAAAAATGTAATCATTTTTCCTCAATTCACACAAAAACCAAAAGAGACCAAACTATGACTGGCACCATTAAAATTGTTCTACATATAAATATGAATCGAATGACACCTTCTGCACCATTCTATCAATAACACGCACACGGAATTACATATGCTCCTGGACTATATCATTTCGAGAAAATGCAAAAAAAAAAAAAACTTTAAATACGGTATGTTTAATTTTGGTTCCAATGTATGCATGACCATGAAAAGTTGGATTTATTATCATCTAGGCATATTAAAACCATGTATACATTTACTGTATATCATAATTTAATATTAAATGTGTAAATTATTTATCTAGATGTCTTGATTACATTAGAAACAGAAAAATAAATTAAAAAAAAACTTTATATCAGCAGCAAATTCCAGCCAGTCAAATCAGCTAGCAACACCAAAATTTATATGCACACTAACTGATATGTATTGAATACAGATAAGTTTTATCTTGTTCTATCAGTAAATAACCAAGATATTGCAATTCTAACTTATACAAACTTTAATGCATGAAAAAAAATTTTAATCTAAATATATTCCTTTTTTTTTTTAATTCTATGAAAAATTAAAAAAAAAAAAAAATTATAAATATTTACTCAGTAGGCCTAATGAGATAAATTTAATTTGCCTGAATTTGGCAGAGGTTTCAATAAATTGAAACATAAATAGAAACCCAAGTCCACCTGGGTAATATGAAAGTGGTTCATCTTTTGTTGAGAATTAGCTAGTGCCTGAAGAGATTTTTGCACTTATTTTATGCCTTTCTTGTGAAATATCCTTGATTTGCATAAAATTTGTGCGATGTTTGTCAGTAGACAAATAATTTTTTTTAAGCTTATTGGAGATTGGTACACCAAGTTTTGTTAAATTATCACCTAGACCTGATGATCTTTATTGAAACGAATGACAGCTAAGCTTATATCAATTTCTACAACTTCTTTACTTGCATTTTTGTGTTTTGGGTAAAATGATCAAATAAAAGAATTGAAGGATATTCTGTGGGATTTTGTGTCTTTTCTTTTAGGCACCACTTTAAAGGTTCAACATAGGACAATCATTCATATTGGGGCTTCATTTTCTTTGCTTGGATCTCCGACAAAAGTGGTTTGTGTGGAGCTTGGCCAGCACTAATGGCCTGGTTAAATTTGCATCACAATTTCCTGTGTTCAATTGGCATAGGACAGTGACTTATTGTTTCTTCATCTTTTGAGGCCGAATGAAGCAGGGAGGTAGAATATTGTTGTTTCTAAATTGCCTAAATTCTAGGAAATAGCGAGATAGTAAAGTAGTATAAGCTCAGTTTATCCATAACTGCATCACTTAGTTTTTTGGCAACTCATTAGTTCTTCCTTACTAAGTTTGCAAAGCCCTGTCCTTATCCTCTGCTAACATGATTTATGCAGTCAGTCCTATTTAGTGATGACAGTATTTCCAATGGAAATTTTCCATAAGGTTTTACATTTTTTGACAGCAAGGAAAGCCATGCTATCTCCATCAGATAAAATGTGGTATATTTTAAGTTATATTTGCCCAAAGATCTTCTCCAAACAGTTAATGCGGCTTCTACTTCCATTGCAAGTGATGATGTTTGGGAGTTGGCCTGGCACCAATCTTCAAATGCAACCAATCTTCATATCTAGCATCATCTTTTCTAAGGCCTCTATTACAGGAAATACAAAAATGACTTATTACTTCAAAATCAAGTACCCAACAAGAATTTCGATAGCTACACCAACTCCATTATGGCTTCGATGGCCTCCTTTTTTGCCTCATTCCATCAAACATGACAGACACATGTGCAGAACTATTTACGGTATCAGCTTTAGTAGTTACAATAGATCAGCTTCGTAAATTTTTTGACCTACTTCAGATAAATCGATTATAACTGCATCCATTACAGCTGTGTGAAGAATTTCCTGATAATTATGTTTGAAAAGTTTTTATATGTAAAGGATGTGGCAATCACATTATTGAAAAAAAATTGACTACCCTCCCCCCCCTTTTATCCTATTCCAATAGCCCTTATTCCCAACATGATCTTAACATTTGTAATGAAATGATTGACACACATTTTTCTTCCAAACAAACATGTTTTAATAGGATTAATCTTTTTTTGTAGTAGTAGTCTGCATTGATGTAATCACTAACCTTTTTAGAAGTCTTAAATTTCCCCAACAATTCCATCACAAAAGTCACAATAAAGTTGTATGAAACTAGGCATTTTCTCTTGTTTAAAACTCCATCAACTCAACTCAGCTATTATAGATGGACTATCAGGTTCTAAATTTTTAAGCAAAGTACATTTAAATATATCAATATTTTTTTTACTTGCCAAAATATATTCTTCCCAATCATTTTGAGATTTACTAAAATCTATGCAGGAGAAAAAAGCTGAGATGCAGAAGCGAAATTTGTATCCATCTCAAAATCATTATCATCAGCATCATTATCATTATTGTAAGGAAGAAATGGATCCAAATGATTTATTTGTGTATACTTAACATGACCATATGTCCCGTTTTGAACGGGACCATCCCGTTTTTAGGTAGCCTATCCTGTTGTCCCCAAGCACAGCTTCGGGACGCAGAAAGAAGCAACCCACTGTAAGAATTAAAAAAAAAAGGTAAAAAATTTTTTTTTAAATCCTAAGGTAGCGCCTAGTAGTGCGGCGATGACGTCTCACACACATGCAAGTTGGTCAGAAGCCTGTTAGCTAGCTCGCTCGTTCCTCAGTTGTGAGTATGCGTAGACAGCTTGCGCATTTTTCTTGACGATTGTTTTTTTATCGACCAGTGTTACTGTAATCAATTTAAATTTCTTGTAAGTGAACACTTCATTTTAACAATGTCAACCAAAAATGTAGGTATTTAATATAAAGTTGTCAATCTTTAATAATATTACAAGTGTGAAGTAGCCATTTAATGGTTATCAAAATTGGATTATCCATACAATCAAAAAAAAAAAAAAGCTTATCAAATATTTATAATGAAAAATATAGATTCTTTGACTTTTTTTCCTTACAACCAAAAAAAAGCTTATCAAATATATACAATCAAAATCAGTAGATGTCCCATTTTAAGGGAAAAATAAATGGTCATGTATTGTTAGGTATACTATACATGGTGTCAACATTATTTGTTTTGATAAAATTGTCAGACTTTTTTTTTTTAACTTTTGAACTTATTTTTCCAGTAAATTTGTTTTAGCCCATTTTTTTTTATTTTTTGTTCTTTTAACTAAATCACTCATAGGATTTGCAGAATCACTCATTTTAATTAATTAAAATATAAACAATGCAATTACTGTACTGTATGTAGTAAATAATTGGTTTTTAATAGAACATAATGATCATGTGTAAAGCAAATATGCAAGTGAAATTTTTCCAAGGTTTGTCAAAATACATCAAGAAACATCATTATTTAGCTTTACATTATACATGTGCAAGATTCAAAATTTTGCTGTTTAGCCAATCAGCACTCAGCTTTCAACTGAATTTTGCTTTTGTTTATGGTATCACTTTAATCCGTATTACGATTTTCATTAGTTTAGGAGACCAAATGGTGTTTGGAGGTTAAAGTTGAGATTTTAAGCTTTAAATGGATTTTAAGCCGGATGTAGCGCCTTTAATGGCCACTTGTGTTTTCTATTGAACATAGTTTTTCATTTTTTAAATTGTTATTTGTTCTACTTCATCTATTTGATGGTATAATTGAAGATGTACATTATGTACTATTGGGCAATTGGTGGTGATAATCATTGGATATTTTGGATTCCGGAATGAAAGTGGTTTCCCGCTATTTAGGCCTTTAAGTATCCATGCATTAATGGCTATTCCTGTCTCATGTATGCTATTTGAAAACTTGCAGTATTTTTATTTTTTCCTTCTTTATTTATTCCTTACTTATTAAGTATTTTAATGGGTTTATCTATATTCATTTGATCATTTTGGAACAGTTACATACTACGTTATGTTTGCTACGGTCTTGCTGATGTTAGCCTTGTGATGTTTTTCCTTACGTTAATGACATTATAATGGTGATTGATTTTGACGAACTGATCGGTGGCTGCAATTTGAAGAAAGTTTTCAAAGGTGAAGAAAGTTTTCAAAGGTGTATTAAGCGATATTTTTGAATAATGCTTAGTTTGTTTCTGTTACATTGACATGGTACTTAATAAGTGCTTGGGAAACATTGATGCTCATTTTAGAACTTTTTTATTTTTTTATTTATTATTTACTTACTGTATGTGTTATTAGTTCTAATCAGTATTTTTGTAATATTGGGCCATATCCTTCGGGGCTAGGTCCTTTAAATAATTATTTATTTTTCATTGTACATATTTTTTACTTCAATTTAATAAACCCTAAAATAATAAGAATATCAAACATGGCCACCTTCATTCATTATTTTGCTATTTATTAGGATTCAAATTAGGCCTATTTTATCAAAAAAAAATTTATGATTTGTTTAAAATCAGAAAAGTAAAGAGAAGAAAAACACAAAATAAAGATTTAAAACATAGCATTTTATTAAAATAAACAAAATTTATATGAAATAGAATGTATTAATTTAAAAGAAAAATAGATATCAGAAAATGCCATTTTTTTTTAACAAAAATGATATTCTTGCACACTTGTTTAGACCATATTATCCCCTTAATCAATTTAACTACTTAAAAGTTTATTGTTTTTTCCCCCCTGGAGCTATTTAATATTATAAATTGAAACAATTTATAAAATTAATTGTTTCAATTAATATTATAAAATAAAAAAGTTACTTTTATATCAATTTATTTTTATATACACATAATATTAAAAAGGAATCTTAATATCAACTTATATTTTGGTAAGTTCTTGTTCTTTACTCTGTAAAAAAAAATGATTGAAATATTTAATACTATACAGTTGTGTAGGAACAAAAAAAAAAGAGTAAATTTATTCTTTGTTCACAAATCATAAAATTTAAAAGGCTAAAAAGAGCATTTTTTTAATAAAAAAAATTCCTTTGAATGCAAGCAACGAAGCATAAGAACCAATGATTCGAAGCTGTACCCTGCACCTGCAGTGGCTCAACATCCACCATGTTCATCCTACAATTAGTTAGTGACGAGCATAACGGTTCTTTTTGAATAACAGTTATATCGAAAACATTCTAAAATTGTATTAGGTATACATAACTGTTATATGATTATTAAGATTTTTAAAAGTTATAATGGAGCAAGTAATGTATTAGATTTAATACTCGGAATACTCCGGTTCGGAAATTTTTCTCAATATTTGCGTTACTTAACAAAATCTATTAATAAAAAAAATAAATAATAAAAAATGACTATTTAAAGAATATTAGTATCTATTTACTATTATTATAAAACTATATTTGTTATTTACTCTAATATTTACATTTTTAGGTACAGTACTTTAGATTTTATTTTATAATAATAATTATTATTATTATAGCACAACAAGTAAATAATTCCTTTATTTAATTAAGCTTCGTTATCTGGGCTTATTTATTTTAATGAATCATTTAATTATGACATTATTTAAATTATTGTGAATAATTAATTAAATAAAGCATGTTTGAATTTATTAAAAAAAAACATCGGCCCTAATACAAAATATATAAAATTGAGATTGATGGCGTGATGCGAAACTTCAACCTGGCTCCTACTGACCAATATTCAGACCAATATGAGTAAAACATATATTTTTTTATATTTCAAAACAAATTGTCCAAGCATGATTTAATAACAGGAAAACAATTAACTAATACAGCTATAAGGTATTTAAAAAAAATAACTATTAGCAAACAAAATAATGAAAACAAATTCATAACCACTAGATTATTATTCTCCAATTAGAATTGGTTAGATTTGTTTGAAGATTTTATAAACTATTATTTAACCTTCGAGCGAGCGCGCCCGAAATTTTAACATATGTAGGCGTGCCGTAATTTTAACGTCTCATAGAATCCTGTGTATTAAAATGCAATAACTACAAGAACTTTTAAATATGAGTAATAATGAAATTATTTCTTACATCTATGCTATATTTTGTTAAAGTTGTTGCATTTTTTTGTTCAGTTTAGATTTTTAATACTAATTTAAAATTATATCATAAATTCCTACAATTAAAACAAATCTGTAAATGATAATAGGCCTATGTGAATAAAAAATTTTAAAATTAGTAATTTTTAAATTCATTTTATGGATTTTATCTTTGTATTTTTCTTTAGTAGCAAATAAAGTTTGCTTGAAAAAAAAAATTGCTGTTAATACGTATTGAAGAAAAGCAAGTACCCTAAACCACAAAATTCTATAATGCTAAAGTGATATAGGCTACATTTGCTTTTTACAATATTTACAGCGTTTTTTTTTTTTTTCAAGGAAACTTTATTTGCTACTAAAGAAAATTACAAAGATAAAAGCTATAAATGAAATAAAAAATTACTAATTTTACAAATTATGAATAATTCAAATTAGATATACAGGTAGACTAGAAGTCTATTATAGTCTACCTGTATATTATTATATTACATTATCTAATCTTATTTATTAATTTTTCTACATTCTAAGCAAAGTTTTTCTGTTTATGAGTGTCATTTGCAGTAAATAAATTATATCGATAGCATTTCATAGAAGCTGACGTTCTCTTCATTAACATTATACAAAAATAATATGGGAAAAAAAATCCTATATCAGCGAGCGTGTGTGAGTGTGCGAGCGAGTGCCATAAAATTTATATCTGGACACATTTTACAAAGAATTATAAAAAAATAAGTTTAAATTGAGCTATGTGCATTGTGAAAAGCTACTAATATTGTAGTGGGAGGTTAGTTTTAAGAATAGAAGGCAGAGATAAACCCACAAGACTATACACATACACATTTTATAAAAATTTGGTTTTGTCGTAAAATTTATGACAGCACTCCCACTTAAAGGTTAATAACTGTTATATTTAGAAACAGAACATAGTATATAACCTTATAATTTGATATTAGTTATAAATAATATGTTAAATAACAACCCATCACTACTATTAGTTTCTCTCAATAAAACCAAATATGACATACAAGCATAGAGGCAAATAAATAGCCCAGTCTGATCTAGAAGAGTTTTATAGTTCAATATACACTATACAAACATACTATAGTTATATTCATCTTAGTAGTAACAGTAATAATAACAGTTGTCTTAAGAGCAAGTCCTAATCATCATTTAGGAACATTTGTGCCAATGATATTTTTTTAGGCCATAAATTTGAAACAGTAATTAAAATTGAAATAAACTAATAAGAAAAATTACATATACAGTAAATACAGTACTTATGAATTTATTGCAAACAGTGTCAATAATATTTCCTAATAGGGGTTTCCCCTCTCCCCCCCCCCCCTCAACACTTACAATTTTTTATTTCACAGTTAGACCATAAAATATTTCTAATTTATTAAAATATTTTTTTTTTCTTCAGTTAAGGACATGATGTTAATCACCAGTACCAAGAAATAAAGAAAGTTGAATGAGATAATTAAGGAATTGTTAAAGTTGCCATATAAAATTGAAAACCAGTAAAGTTTTTCAAAAGAAAGAAAGGAAGATGTATATCGCTGCTCGAATTTCATGGTGGTCCTGTAGTTCGAGACCCCTAAAAATGCCTAAGGACCACTAAAAACTATTTGGGAGTGTTCCAAACAACCATTTATAAAAATTAATTCACTATACTAAAATTTTGGATTATCTAGTAGAACAATTGAAAAACAAATGCTCATTTCATATACTGTACATTAATCTTAATATATTTTTTCTAGAAAGAAATAGATGAAAAACTATTAAAAGACTTTGCGTTTTTTTTTTAATCAAAGGAAAATAAACACAATGCTCATGGGCACCATGGCGGCCATCAACCAATTTGTATGCTCGCTGCTATTCGACCATGAAATGATAGCTTGTCCGCGTTAACTTGGCAGCACCCAGATCCAATTGATTTAGATTGTGATGGTTAGTCAAACAATTTTAGGCAGTTGTTTTAAATTGACTTCTTTAATTCCATCTTTTGTGCCAAGTTAACACGGACGAACTTGAGTGCAATGCACACAGACGGCTGAATTGAGTAGTGGTGGGGGTAGTTAGAGAATTGTCTAAACACACGATACTATTCAGGTTCTACCATGTTTTTGACATCTGCGCATATATTTTCGTCATTACCGAAAATATAGATGGTGTCCGCCGCTCTACCGGTATTTTAGAATGTGCTCTAGGGTACAAAAAAGGTTGTGAACTCCTGGTTTATATATTCTCATAAAAATTACTTTTTGAAAACAATTTAAAGTTTATTCAATGGAAATTTTCAAGTTAAATAAAATTTTGACAAATTAATATACAATTAGGTCTTCAGATTATCAATTTTATTTATGTTCATTTTGCACATTCCGTTTTAAATCTCCGCTAGAAAATATCATATGTCAACAGGAATTTTACCAGAAATCCAAGTTTCTTTATCAAGAGCTGGAAAAAGATTCAAATATGACATTGGCGTGTATACTGTACATAAAGTGCATGGCCTTATGATGTATCAAGTATCATGCGGCCTTATAATGCCAAAAGGTTCCCCCACCTCTGGTCTATATGCTTATTTTGAATTATAATACGGGGTCAATTCCAAATAGAAGATTCCAAGATGTCCGCCATTTCAAACGTAAAAGTTTGATCGCTAGTTGAGAAGTTTGGGCCATTGTACAAGTAGTTGTTATTATTGGTGACGGGGGTTATTCAATGTGGTTTGAGTAGTTTTTTTTTATTGATGAATTATTGTATTAAAAGCAGGTTTTTATTATTGGCGGCTATCTTAGAATCTTCTATTTGAAATACAACCCTTTAATACACCACCATATTGTCATTAGTTTGATGATCAAATAAATTAATGCTGCTGCTGTATCCTATTAGATACATATTGCATTTACAACACCAGTTATATAAAAAGAAACCAAAACAATTTGAAA
This sequence comes from Euperipatoides rowelli, assembly GCA_003024985.2. NCBI lineage: Eukaryota > Metazoa > Onychophora > Udeonychophora > Euonychophora > Peripatopsidae > Euperipatoides > Euperipatoides rowelli. The sequence goes on from PXIH01S0025876.1 coordinate 12,941, forward strand.
AACCATCAACAAAAAAAATAACTACAATGTTAACGTTTAGTCTTCAATTTGTTACCTTTCTTAAGAAAATTGATGATGCCTAGAAGTTTGAGTCATCTGTGTTTTATTGGACCACTAAACTAGATTACGGACTACCATTACCGTATTTAGAGATCAGTGGTCCATTGGACTTCCATTTATTTACCTGAAATTTGTGCAGTTTATTCTGAATAATTACTGCCTATCCCCCCCCCCCCAACTCTCCGCCTTCTCTATAAATGAAGTTATTTTGAAAAGGTCTGAGATTATCTAAATCAGTGTTTCCCAACCTGTGGTCCGTGGACCACAAGTGGTCCCCGGAACATTACCAGATGGTCCCTGGCTGTTTTAGCAATTAAAAAAAAATCCTATATTTTTGTTTGTCAACTAATCAATAACCTGTGTAATTTAATATAGTCATCTTTCTAAAACAATTATGGTATTGTGATATTACATATAAGCTGATGCTCCCACCCCCTCAAAAAAAAAAGCATCAAATAATCATCTAATTGTGTGTGTGTGTGTGAGCTGGTGGTCCGTAACTTATATATAGTTATTAAAGTGGTCCTCACATGTAAAAAGATTGGGAACCACTGATCTAAATTGCCCAAAACTACATTTTGAATAACATTTGAAAAAATATTTCTGGATATACAAGAAGCTGGAGAGTGTTTCCCTACATTAGGACATACATCTAAATCATAGTTTCCCAAAGCGGTCAGAAATGCCAGCCAGGGGACGCTGGAGGGATCCAGNATTTTCTGTGTGTAATGTGAATGTTACTATGGTTTATACACCAGGTTCATCCTTCTCATTAGGGTGATTTTTAATGTTATTTGTGATATTAATTTTTCTTTATTATTTTTCTGTGTGCAATGCTAATGGTATGGTTTATTTTAAAAAATAATTTTATAATTTCAATCTTCAAGGTGTCTTATTTACAACAAGATCTTTGTTTACTATATTGTAGGACGTAGGTAGAAATATAGATGCATAAAATGTTAATTAATTACCGCATCTTTCTGTTTGTTCGCTCAAAGAAAGTAGCTTTACAGGGGGGAGCTGAATAATTTTTTTTCCGAAAAAGGGGCGGTAGGCCAAATAAGTTTGGGAACCTCTGATCTAAATGATTAAAAGTTATCTCTTGTAATAGAATTGAAACTTGGGATTGAGAATTGGAATATTTTAAAAATAAAAAAAACTGAAATCTGAAAAATCCATGACTTACTTTTATCATACACTTGCAAAGCTCTGGCTCGTTCATCTGCATCAAAGTACCACACTGTTATAGCAAATCTAGAAGAGAAAAATAACAATTCACTTTCATAAATTTATTCTAACTACATTCCATAATAATATTTACTTTTAGAGAAGGATTTGTTGGTCCATGTGATACCAGCATAGCTTATTATCATAATAGATTTACTTTT
>PXIH01S0025910.1:0-10139 GCA_003024985.2 Euperipatoides rowelli
TTTGGCTGTTTATTGATTCACTTATTTGGATTAGAGTGCACATTCATTGATTGCTTATTTGGATTAAGGTTGGCACCTGTTTTTTTATTTATTTAGATTGAAGTACACATTCATTAATTGCTTGTTGGATTAAGGTTTGGATGTTCATTGATTCACTTATTTGAATTAAACATCATTGATTGCTTATTTGGATTAAGATTGGGACATTTATATCAATTTACTTATTTGGATTTGAGTGCACATTCATTATTTGGATTAATTAAGGTTGGGACCTGTTTATTAATTCACTTATTTAAAGTGCATATATATTAATTATTTGGATTAAGATTGGTATATGTTTGCTGATTCACTTATTTGAACTGAAGGGCACATTCAATGATTGCTTTTTTGGATTAAGGTTGGAACATTTATTGATTCACTTATTTATATCAAAGTGCACATTAAATAATTGCTTTTTTGGATTAAGGTTGGGACATTTATTGATTCTCTTATTTCGATTGGACTTTCATCAATTTCTTATTTAGATTAAGGTTGGATAATGTTTATTATTTCATTTTTTTATTAAAGTGCATATCCATTGATTGCTTATTTGGATCAAGGTTAGGACATGATTATTCATTTACTTGTTTGTATTAGATGCTCATTCATCAATTATTTGGATTATTTTTTATATTAAAAATAAAAAAGATATTGTCAAATTAAATAGAATATTTTGAAAATATACAAAATTGACCATATACTGTATTATCAGATTAAAAAAATTACAAACATATAATATACTGTAAATACTCCTGAACAAAGACTTTTTAGAGGGGACCTTTTGCATGCTAACAAATTGATAATTATTGAGAAATATCAAAGGCAATATTTTGTTAAGGACTGCGCTTCCAACGCTTAAGGTCACAACTTTAAAATTAAAAAAAGTCCTTGTGAAAACTACTACTGTTGTTTCAATTTGAGCAATAGGGTGTCTTCTAATTGGAATGCATTGCCTAGTAATATATTTGACTGCAATGTCATTAATGGATTTAAAGGTGCATTTGATCCATTTGATGCCTATTTGAAAAATAATGTTGAATTCATTAAAAAAATGTAGCCAAAAACATGAGTTTAAGCAACTCATGTAAAATAAATACAATTAACCAGATAAAAGGGGGTGGAGATATATATTTTTCTTTCCCTTGTCTTTATCCGAGGAATTTTTAGCATGTCATCTTTACTTTCCTTCTGTTCCCTTGTTTTTTTTTTTATTTTATTTTCCTTTTCCCATGTTTAATTTTTCTGTTTATATGCTGTATGGTGCAATGTTGTGAGGGTGCCTGGTTCATTTCTGGCAAGAAATGTGTTTTCAGTTTTTTGAATGTTCATTGATCCTTGTGTCTCTTTTGTATCATAGTGTTGACGGTAATATGGTTTTTCAGTTTCACTATTTCCTTGTCCCGTTCTTGGAGTTTGACTTGTATGTAGTTTGCATTTCTCCTCCTCGTTCATCTCCACCTATATTTTTAGATGTGTGTTTTTGTCACTCTTAATCATGATTCATGATCATTTTTCTAAATAGAATAAAAAAGGGGGGGGGGGGAAGCAAAAAAAATTATATCAATATAGAGTTCCTTTATTAGGTCATTTCTGAAACAAAGTTTTTTTTTACCTCAGCGGTTGAATAGGTTTACCATTCTTATAGTAAGGGTGTATGATTTTTCCATTTATTTTCTTCATACATATTTTTTTTTTCAGGTGGGACTATTGTAGTCATAGAAACTGTACTGTAACTCTCTAAAAATTCAATGAATTCCATGTTTTATTTTTATGAGTGTTCTATGTTATTTATTGCTGAGCTTTAATAGTTTTTAAATGAATCCCTTTATTCCTAATGATTCTAATGTTGCTGTTTATATATTTTTATGGATTGTACATTTTAATATTTTGGCACACCCACAATCGTATATAACATGTTCACTACCACAAGTCACACCTGTGTGACATAAAGGTTTCCTATCAAACACTTACTGTATGTCATGCTGGTGTAACATTTCTTTAGTTTGAAAGTGTGCAGTCCAATTGAGCTTTGGAATTTTTTCTAAAGTGGGGATATAGGGGAAGGTTGACACATCTATGAGTCATTTGGTTTGGGTTACGGGTACCATTTTATTTTGATTGGTTACAATAAATCGTATTTCTATTGCATATTTAATGCACTAAACCATTTTTCTATTTTACATTGCTGTTTCTTGTCATTATTTAAGATGTATATTAGTCATGTAATTTAAAATGTAGAAAAAATGTCATACTATATGTGACATACATCAACATGTATGGTATATTAAAAGAAAATCATCAATATATCGATACACCTGTGTGCATGTACCTATCATTTTTCAAGCAAATATTAAACCACAAATGATGATAAGCCATAATTTATCATTTTAAAAAATATTGTCATGTACATGGTTGTGGTTTATATAGAGGGAATTTTTTTAACAATCACAGAGAACGTGAACTCAGTCTTGATGTATCACATATGTGAAGAATTTTAAATTTTTTTTTTCTTTAACTCTCATCATTGTAATCACCCTAGTGATCAGTAGGAAGGATAGGAGGGTTGAATTAATTTTTTAGATAATAATTAGGAAATTTAATTAACTTTAAAGTTTAAATTACTAAAGGGTTGAAAGCAGTTATTTAAATTAAATGAATTTTTATTTGGTCACTGTATTGTAAGCATTGTTTAAACTTGTACACTATGAAGCAAGAATAAGTAAAGTTTATGTTTTTATTTTATTTTCTATAAATATTGTATAGACTTTACCAATATTAAAATATTTTTTTTTTGTAGTCGATCATTCTAAAAATGCAAGTGTTACTAGTTTTCTGTTCCATCCAACTTGAGTTTGATAGTTTTATCTAGTGATATATATTTTTTAAATTTGAATTAACTCATCCAGTCTGCTGTAATCACACTGACCAACAATTTTTTTGTGGCTAAAGTTGCTTTTATTTTTAATGACTTCTAAATTCAAGATATTTTTTTTTCTAAATTATTTATATTGAATTGAAGGAGAATCTGTTAAGAACGTTTCACCTGCAAGCTTTTGTTATGTTTTCTCTCATCCTGTTTTAAACACTAAACTTTATTTTGAAAAAATCTATCTAAAAACAGCTATTTTTTAATGTTTTNAAATTGCTAAAAAGTGAAATAAAATCTATATATTTGTGTTTCTTTTGTTTTAAAGACAATGTAAAGAAATTAATTTTCTATGGAAAATTTGTCCAAAGTTATCTCATTTTAATAGAAAAACAAAAAAAAAATGCATTTATTTGCTACAAAATAGATACAAACTACTTGAAAGAGTTGCAAAAACAAGTATTCTGAATATTTTGAATAAAAAAACTCTCCAACCAGAGAAAATTGTAAAAGAAAATGCAGTATAGAGGCTAATAACAGTAATCAATTATTTCTAACATCATTTCAAATCATTATCAATTGTATCCAATATGTCAATATATTCAATTACATCAAATAATTTATTATAGTCAAAATAATATTAAATTATATTAAATTTCCAAAGTATGCAAAGATTTCATTAGGCTTACTAACTTTATAAGCTATGCAAAATAGAGGGTTAAAATCACAAATTATGATGATGGATGCTAAATGCATATTGAAAGTTTACTTTTATAAAACAATACAAACGTACTTCAATTTCATTTCCAATGATTATGAATAATTTATTTTAAAAAATTGTATTCGACCTTAAAACATTAAAACTTGATAAATATGATATAAAATGTTATTTATTTCCATAATTTTTTTTAAAAATAATAGTAATATATCCAATAATATTCAATTACATTCAATATTTATATTACCCAGTATTAAAAAATACATTTTATTATTATCTGTAATATAAATATTGAATGTAATTGAATATATCAAATAATATTCAATTACATTCAATATTTATATTACCCAGTATTAAATTATAATATTTACAACTATATATATATATATATATATTACTACGTATTCTTATATTAAATCTCAATGTATTCAAACAGGGCTGCACCAAATTATATTGCCGCTCTGGTGCAGATTTTCATTTTTTCCCATTTTATTTATGTAAAGAGACACAAATAGAATATAAAAAATGGAAATTTGCTTACCAATAAAATACCATTTAATGTAGCTTTTATAATCCTAGAGTCTTACTTATAGCATGTACTTTGAAATGTAGAGGAGTTTTGACTTTACGAATTGCAAGATCTAAGAGCAGAACAAATTTTGAATTCAAGAAACAACTGCAACAGTGCATTTAGTATTGATTTATTACAGTTGGTTTCAAGTTTTTGAATTTCACCTAATTGCACGACAATCCATTTCAGAGAAATGATAGGGATTAGCTGCATAGCCAAATAACAATGACAAAGAAACAAGGTGGATCCTATGCAACAAAGTGCTCGAGTAATTATTATCCTGCAAAGAGACATTTTTAAGTTCTATGGTTAGGATATCTGCTACTATTATTGTTTTTATGTCTAGTTAAAATGTACAGGTACAGTAAAAAGAAAATAATAAACATGTCTATATAGAATATTTCACAGAAACGTCAAACAGATAACTCAAGCAGCACTTCCTGTAGGGAGTAGGCAAATCAATGTGTTCGGCAATAAATAAGCATGAAATTCATGACAATGTATATAAAGAAATAGAATATCTTTATATCCTCATTTCAAAGATAATAACTTGTGCAGCACTTACTGTAGTCTGTAGGGCATATGGTAATCAATGTATTCGACAATAAATAATCATGAAATTTATGAATTGTATATAAATAAATATATCCTCATCTCAAAGTTAAGAACTTGTGCAGTGCTTCCTATACGTCATACACTAATCAATGTATTTGACAATAAATCATGAAAATTCATTAATGTTTACGATTAAAATAAAATATTCTCACGTCCTCATCTCAGATTTTATTGTGACTTAATTTATAAAGTAAATTAAAATACTTTCAACTAATTAAAATAGTAGGTTTAGATTATGACAAACATGACTATCGTATTGAGAAATAATTTAGCAACTCTGCCACCCCTAAGGACTTGCTGTCCAGGTCACTGGTGCCACCTACACTTCCTGGTTGGTGCGGCGCTATATTTAAAGAATTTCATTACTGATTTATAAAATATGCAAGAATGATGATTAATCACAGAATTAGGTCAAATCTGATTAATATTAGTAAACTTTCCATATGGGCTTGCTTCAGCTTCATTTCCTGGTTAAACTTGTAAAAAATTTTAATCTGCTCTTAATTTAGCTTGTTCCCGACTCAACTCGGGAAAATGGTTTTTAAACAAAAGAAAAATCACAAATTATCTTGCGTAAATTGTTTAAGTGGTTAATGTAAACAATGAGTGATGATCAATTGAACTGAAAGTTATGACTTTTCTGCACTAATTTGTTTTAAAAAGCAACAGCAACCCACTATCTTCTATTCTTAACCAACCAGGAAAGAGAAAATTTGAAACAAATTTCTTCACTGCCAAACTTCTTTATTGCTATTTAATTTCAAAATGTTATTAATAATAAAGAGTTAATAGTTATGAAATTTAACAGATCGTATCACATGGTTCAGAAATACTGCTGGCCCTGTGAAGGTAACCAACTCCCAGTATAAGGAGCTATACAATATACCAACCAGGCTATAGACAACACACTAAGGCTTGCACCTAGTCACAAAGAGCCTGTACAAAATATCTTGACATTACAACACAAAATTACACTAGACATAAACATTGAAGAAATATATTTAGTTTCTTCTTTTGTTCATTTGTTTTTCCAGTTTCTCTCTTAATTCCATGTTTTACCCTTTATTTTTTAGCTCACTTTTCACCCCTCCATTTGTGTTATCTGTAGCTTTTCACTCTCTTATTCTTGTGTTTCCTTTAATTTGTGTATTTATATAATTTCCTGTTTGGAATTTACTTCTTTGTCATTCTCCTAGCTCTAGGCCCCTCATCACCACTTTTTATCTTTGATTTTTCTTCTTTTTGGGTCGACATCTCTTCTTTAGTTTTTGTTGTGTCTGAGATTCGCTGTCTGAAGACTCTTCCAGGCAAAGAAAACTTTTATTTATTTTTGTCCTGTTTGTCCTTAGCTATATCTCCAACCTTTTGGTGGAATTGGGACTTCCTTTATGCCTCTCTTTAGGCTGCCATTTCAACTGAAGCATGTAGGGTGTTCCGAGACTTAATGCAGCTCCTATTTTCCCTTCAGATGATATGTGCCCAATATCGTATTATGTGTGCCATGATTTTTTTGTTGATCATTTTTCCTTGTAGCAATTTTGCGGTGTGCTATAAGGGTGGGCACTTTCTATACCTTTGTGCCATCACTTGAAATATTTCCCTTTCCGTCTGTCTCAATGATAACCTGTTTGCTTTTGTCAAAGCTGCCATTTTTATATCGTGCAGTGGGAGCTACTGCTGTGTTCTATAAAGTTCTCAAGTTCCATGTGAACTTATGATGTCCTAATGAATGTAACATTCTATGCAATGCTTGATACGTTTTCTTTATTCTTGGTTTGGTTGGTCTGGTCTCTCTAAATCACTTGTTAGAATGGTTCCTAGATATTTCATTGAGTTTATTCTTTTGAACTTGTAGTCACCTATTCTTATGTAACTCTGTTTTTGCTATTCTCCCTTTCATATCATCGGATCTTTTATCACAATTTGGCATTTCTCATAGTTGAGTTTCGTCCCTACTGAATTCAAGTTAGGCACAAGTTCTTTCAATTACATTTAAATATCTTCTTCCACTTCTATTATTAAAATGTCATCGGCATATGATAGTAATATCACAGTTAAAATAAATGATGTCTCATCTAAAATTTACACTATGTCTTCGGGAATTCCACAAGGGGCAGTATTGTCAGCCACCCTCTTTAACTTATTTGTTTCTGACATTTATTTAGACAATTTTTAAATTTTTCAGATGCATCAATAATGAAATAGATGCTCAAAATTTCCAAAGGGATAAAGACCATTTTGTTGACTGGTCCTCTAAGAATGGCCTTTTATTTATAAAGATAAATGTGCAATACTTGATATTGGAACAAGAAAGATTGATAAAGACTATTTTATTGAGGGATCCTTGATAACACGCATAAAATATCACAGATCTTGGACTCTGTGTTGACCACAAACTATCATTCTCATCCCATTGTGACATCATTGTCAAACACAGGGTATGGTTTATGGACTAAGTGTGGGGGTTTAAAGGATGTGTCAATGGGTTAAATGGAACACTTGTTACTAGGCAGCTATAAACTGATAAGTTTTATACCTTTGTTGCACGATAACCTATTAGGACAAGGCGAAGAAGCAGTCTATTATAAAAATTTATCTGAATTACTGACACTGATACTAGACAACCTGAGAATTAAATTTTGAATTGATCAGAGACACACAAGGAATGTTTACACTTACAACCTGTGGTTTACCTGATTGTCTGGTGACAATATAACCCCTCTGGACTGCAGGATTACTTCTCTTGAACAGGATCTGATAACCTTAACACGAAACAACAAAAATATATTTCATCTGTGATGTATGTTCAAAGAGTTCAGAGTGCGGATATTTCAATAAACACCTGTTTATTAATAACTTTTTCTAAGACCTTTAAAACTTACAGGTTCCATTTAATTTCAATGTTTCAATATATTTCATTTAAATTGTTATCAATATTACACTAGTGTAGCCCTTGGCTCAGCAGATAATTAAGTTGGATATTTATTAAACTTTTATCGTGTTGATAATTCAACAACTTGGATTTGTCTGAACCTATACAAGGTAAATTCTTTTAATTATTAATACTCTCTAATCAGAAGTAACTATTTCATAATACTGGCAGAAAACAGTATCTCTTCTGATAAAATTACAAAAATGGGGTTGTGCCATCATGGTCTATTTATGATAAATTAACAATTCAGATTTGATTTACTTCACAATTTAGTTATGTTTAATGAAACTTATTATTCTTTCTATACTTAAAATTCCAAAATTAGCTAAGAAGTTATTGACATCTAAAATAAAACAAAAGATGGCATCACTCTATTGTTCAATATTCAATTGATTATACCTGGATAATATTCTATTACAATTTCAAACACCATAATTATTTAACAACTTTGATTATAGTCCTATTAAATTGCTAAAATTAGAGTCCTTGATTTATAAAATAATTGACATAGCTTGCAAAGTTCTGCTTCAGTTGGGGATCCTATTTCAACTGGTAAACTGTTCAATTTGAAGTTTGTATTAGATCTAGATCTTATCAAAGTAAAATTTATCTTTACATTTAGGTTCAATGATTAACTAATTAATCATGGAGGATGTTAGTAGCTTCGTAGCAAAATTATAATTATTATAGTTAATAAAGTTAAACAGTGCTAATTATTCGTAGTTAAATAAATGTTAAATTCAAACCTGGTCAGCACAATTGCTGAGAGTTGGCACCTCTGATCCTGTGCGAAGTCTTGCTGGATCCAGTGATATACCAGTCTATTCTGCTTATCTAATTTTATTTGATATCAAAGCCTGACTATCTCTATCTTAGTTCTTGAGACATCTATGGGCTTAATTAATTTAATATACTAACTGGGGGGATAAGCAGGTATCTTGAAGTTGTAGATTTAACTCAAAATTTGCTTGTTGATAGTCAAAGATGAACACAGTGGCACCTCCAACCTGTAGGATGTTCTATACAAGTTTAAGAGAGCACCGAGTTCACCAATAAACTAGTGACGAATCTGACTGGATAGTTTACTTGATTGAAATTACTGTTCCGACCCTTTAAAAATCAAAAGATTTTGTTTTATACTTATAGTTCATCTGCATAATTGGGCTGTTAAAAATCACTTGAGGGTCATTATTGGGTGATACTAATTGGATGGGTCAGCTGACCATTTAATGAGTCAATGAAAAATGGCCCCTTCTGTCATCCCTGTTTCTCTTCTCTTCAGCATCAATAGTCATAATTAGTTGTTTTGTAAGTTCCAATTTATTTTGTTATTCAACAGGGGTTCCCGTGAATTAACTTCAATATTTTCATGATTTCTATTGCCTAATTTCAGTAGCTTTACTTTTAAGCTGTATTAACAAGCTTATCCTCTGATATTTTAATTAATTTGTGCTGCAGTACTCATGATTCCTTGCAAGCATTAGTAGAAATCTTGTCCATTAATGACACTATTTCAGTCATTAGATGAAAGTTTGTTGATTGCAGGTTAGAGTTTCTTGTTCCGATGGCCTATTTCATCCTTGGACAATGCTCACGAATTTAAAGCCAGGGCTTTCATACAGTATGTAGAACATAATATGCTTAAATGTAGTATACATATTTTTCCAAAATAATTCCTTCTGTATTTTAACTTGATCAACAGACCAAGCCATTCTTTGTTTAATAATTCTCATATCAATAGGGTATCTAATAATGCCACATTCAGATTTCATTCATTTTAAATTTCCAGGATTTATTTATTTTTTAAAAAAAAAAATTTCCATAGGAAATTTCTGTGTTTATTGTTCTACTATTTACATATTTACAGTATCTAGTTAACATTCTTCTGAACCAGATACAACAATGCTGTGTTCTTTCTTGCCGTGTCCATTACTCTTAATCCTATGATTCTTTCCATTTCTGTCATTAATCCAATTATCTGTTAAGAAATACATAATTAATATACTTATAATTTATTAAATTCTCCGGTGCCGCCAAACAAAAGAAAATTTGTCAATTTTTTGGCACCGGAGCTGCCCAGAGATTGAACCTATGATCCCCTTATATGCCAAGCACACTGTGGCCGGGGACAGAACCTCAAGGCCACGCCACCTTGACTTCCAGGATTTATTTTATTTATTGCACTGTTAATTACTAATATCATATTAGTCGATCACACTTTTGTAATTCATTTATTAGCATTGTTCAAACATCCTGGCCAATCACTGACCTTCAGTTTTTATTAAAAGATGATTTATTTGATCTTCTGAGGGATTCGTTTGCTCTATCATTCATGTGACATTTCATTTTTCTTTTTTTTTTGGCTGTTCTTCGCCAATACCCCGCCTGGCGGCTAAGG
>PXIH01S0025912.1:0-12354 GCA_003024985.2 Euperipatoides rowelli
TTGGACCAGTGCCCTGGTAATGAAACTTGTCTGGCTAGTAGCCAGTGGCTACGCCTCCGCTACGGGAAGAAAAGTAACAAGAAGCGCTAAAGACTAATTGATCTTCACTTGTTTCATAAAATAAGCTAAATTCATGCTCTTAAAAATATAGCAATTTCATTTGTTTGTTTTTTTATTGACATTCAATCTCGTATTCAATTTACAAACCAAGCGAGATTTTTATATGACAATGGCGTAATGTGCAATCAGCAAACATTCATCTTTCTGAGATTAAGAAAAACGAGGAAATTCTGTTTATAGCTTTGATAACGACTTGAAAACATTTCTTATGGATCTTAGCTTTACTTAAAAACAATATTATTAAGTCGTTGCTTGATGAATAACCAATTAAATTTAAACAAGCGATGATAATAATAATCATTATCAAAATGATACACAATTTAACACAGTTGAATTAAACAACTAAATTATGAAAATTTAACCTATTGCATTTAATGATACAATAAATATTTCAAACTGTTTTATAAGACTTACCTTTCCCCCAGAAGGACTCCAACAGAGTCTCGCCAAAGACTTGGATACACTTAAAATAAAATATACCCAAATCAGAACTTTGTAATTTAGTTTAATAAATACTGTATGTATTAAAATAAAGAAGTCATTATTAATAATTAAAGATAATTTTTATATTATTGGCTTATATAATAAAAATTGTGAAGTATTATTAAAGTAATACAAGAAAAAAAATCAAAAATACATTATTAAATCTCACCTGATATCATTGTATTTTGGTAAAATAGGAAATGTTTTAATACATATTCGTTCCATCAATTTCCAGACTTTGATACTACCATCACATGAAGAGGATACCTTTATAAATAAAATTAATAAAAAAGGTTAAAAATTACATAATGTTGATACATACTGTATTTCTAAAATAAACAAACATTTAACGATATATCATAAATCCAATTAAAAAAATGAAATGTAATGTTAAAAGTGGTGTTTTATCCAACATACTGTAAAGATGTAGGATACTGACTTTTTTTAGATTCTCGAAAAATCATGCAAACATTATTATTTTAATTAAAGGTCAAATGTAACGGATTTTTTTAATTTTTTTTAATTATTGATTTTCAAAGATTTTTACTAAAAAAAAATTTCCACCAGAAAAAAAAAAATTAAAAACATAAGTTATTTACAATTCAATTTTTAAAATAATTGTCTTTAGCTCCTCACCCTTAAAACAACATTATCCACTTTACACACCAGGGGAGATATTTTGTGACATCATAGCCTATAAATGAATACAGCTTGCTATACTTAACTATAGAATATTTGCTATATTTGTCAGTGTAAAGCTGGATATCATATGGTCTAAATGTTTAAATACTTGTAAAAAATCATAATCAAATTCATCCTTTGTGCTATTATGGTCCAATTTGATTTTTTTTAAAAATCAAAATGACCTTTAATACAGATTTAAAATGCCTCTATTTACATATTGAGTCATTACAAAGAAAACAGCTGTAGAGGCTATTTTGTCATCAAATTAATCTCAGACCAAAAAAAATGTGGAATCTTCAAATTGTAATCTCAGACTGAGGATAGGAATAGTCTTAATTTTATCTTTAAATAACTTTTTTTTATGCATTTTAAAAAAAAAATTTCCAGTGGAATTTTTTTTAATAGTAATTATCTTTGAAAATCAATAATAATAAAAAAAAAAAAAAATCCGTTACATTTGACCTTTAAACAAATGACCAAATATGATCACTATATTTTGTTTAAAAAATAATGGAGACATCACAATTTCCATTATTTTTTCTGAAAAGGATTAGGGGGAGGGGAGGTCACAGATGTGCTTTTTACCACAAGTTTACACAATGATAAAATTATTTCAAGAAATAAGAACAAATATTCTAAATTTATTTCATTTTGGTTAGGCCTACTACTGGTTTATAAAATTGCATATTTTACTCAATATTTTAAAGATTTCTTCACCATTCTTCAACTCTTGATTGAAAGTAATAACTTTACTATTATATGGCAAAATAAAGTATATTAGAAATGTTTCTACTTAGTCTTAGCAGTAAATAAGATATTTTATTCACTTAAAATGATAACAGTATTTAGAAATACGCTTTTATTTTTAAAGGAAATAGCTTATAATATAGCACTTATATTTTCATCATTAATACAAGATGTAACCTAATACTGTAATTCGTTCAATCATTGTGACCTAGTTTACGTGATTTTATCAATGAAAACAAAAATAGTTTATGCATTGATTTCTTCTATAAATATCTGCTTGATTAATAAACAACTAGCCCTCAATATCTTGATAAGGTTTCTAAGCAGACAGATATGGCCACTATATCTTAGTAGTTTCTAAATAAAATAAGTATTTACTCATATGGTAAATAAATAACTTTTAATCTCAGACATATTATGTGATTGTTTTTTTCACTAATATTTTATTTTATGTTCGCTCTCAATTTTTAAACTTAATGTTATTAGTCTGTTAATCTAAAGATCCATAATTCTTTAGCTTCATTTAATCCTAGTAAAAAATATTTTCTTAACATTTCTGAGACCAAGATAATGTACTGTATGTTAAACTGTCTATTTTAATTTGTAGCTGTAGTCGACAAAAGCATTTAAAATGTTTAAATAAAATTTCATCGTAATCAAACTAAATGGGATGAAGGGTGGAAGGTTTTTATCTACATAAACTACAGTATTTGGCTCAATAAGTACATCCATTTTTTTTTTTTTTTGCTTTTCGATTAATATTTTAATTCAGAATTTCAATTTTGTAAGCCCATGTGCAAAAGATACAAAATTAATGCTTAGGTTAAAAATAAAAAGTGCAATCTAATTATAATCTAAAATAATTATGATTACAATTTTATAACGGGATATCAGTAATATTTTATTTATTTTCAATAATAATAAGTCACTGTATTGATTTATTGACCAGCTACTGCAGCCTTTAATCAATATTTCATTAAATTCAAAGTAAAAACAAAAACTTAAAATTCCAACTCACTACATAATCTTCTTTTGGATCAAGAGCCACACTCAGTATGGGCGCTTCATGGCCTACTAAGACTTTAAAACTGTGGTCATCTAGCTTCACGACTTTAATGTTAAAATCCCTGGAATATGAAAAGATTGAAAAAAAATTAAAATGCTATTATATGTTTTGCAATAATAAAAAAAAAATACTGGTATAAATGTTTAATATAAATATTCAGTTGTAAAGTCTCTAGTTCAAATATTTTTATTATCTACTACCTAACATAATAATGGAAAAATCATTTATAATGCAAACAGAACATAATCAAAACATACAAGGACAAGCAAGTAACAAGAAAATGATTAAAAGAAATCACACAAAATCAATTGACTGAAGATTAACATGACATTCCTGTTTGAATTCATAGATGGTAGTAAAAGGAGAAAAATGAAGACATAGAAAAGTTATATTTAAAGCAGATTCAATGCAAATAAAGGGTTGAAATCATTACAATTTGTTGCAGAAAAGGAAATACAAAATAAATTTTAAGTGCACCATGCTCAGACAAGAGATGCACGGCGGTAACCTATGGTTCCAAGGAATGGCGGATAAGTCTACTACCCCCATCTTCTCCGAAATGAAGGATAAATGCTAGTTAGTCGGCATTTTATAGTAATATTCAAATTAAAATAGAGCCAAAATAATATTGTAATCAAAAACAAGAATTGATTTTTTCACAAGACAGAGAGTATTTTACTTTTAGAAATGTTAGTTCTTACATGTTAATTCACTGGCATAAAATATTTTCTTGTATTTCCAGCTGGCAGAAATATGCTAGTAAACAATTCAACCACCATCGTTTATTTTTGAGTTGCTATTGTTTTAAGCATCACTTTGTGCAATTCATTTGGGTTATCTTTTATTTTTTTCATTGCCGTTCTAATTATTCTGATGTTTTCATTACATATGAATTAAGCATTATATTTTATGATTATTATGCAAACAAGTACACTGAATTCCATCTAAATTCTTGTGAAGGCTGTTTTTCCTAATATCGTAAAGCACTAATACTGAAAGTTTAAGCTCGTCACAATGTTTGCTGATGCATGTGATGTAATGTGTGTGTGTTCCCTTGCTAATAGTGACCAAAACGTCTACACCACAGTTTCCGATACGATATGTAGGCTATTGTAAAAACTTCTAAGTGGTTTTTTAATATCTATTTCAACTTTATTGATTTAAGAGTCTTTTTGTAAATAAAAATGCTTGTTTGAAATATTATTAAAAACTTTGGAAATAATAGTTAACAATTTGTTCTCTTTATTGCATAAAATAAATAACGTACAAAAACCTTCCGGAATGTGCAGTTGGGTAAACACAAGGTTTTTTTTCTTCTTAAAATTGATTTCAACTTCAGTCGCAAGAATTATCTCAAAATGTTATGGATTTTATATTGATGTGAAGAAAATAACTTTTTTCTCTGTTCATTACGTTTGTTTAGAAAAATAGTCAACAAAAGTGTTATTACTTGAAGTTTTGAAGAAAAAAATCTTCAAAACTTCCAAGTAATAACACTTTTGTTGACTATTTTTCTAAACAAAGTAATGAGCCATGACTAGCGTCTGGATCCCAGATATGCATTTTCCTCCAGCCCAAAACCAATGAGATTTTATTCTTTGTCTACGTCAATTTGACGTCATAGGCAAGACTCTATTTTTTTGTAAACAAAGTACAAACTTTTGAATATTTATATGTTTTAGATAAAATATTCGAATTTGATTAATTAAAGAATATTTTTAGGCAAAAATAAACATAAATGAATTAAAAAAAAAAATAAAAAAAATCATTCACAAACCATTTAAAATTTTTAGAAACATAAATAAATAGAAAAAAATTCAATGTACGATTCATTTGTTTTCTTCGACTTTCCGAGATGTTCGTTTTTCCACAATAAAATACAACTGTATATATTTAAAACAAAGTATACGCCAATTAAGATGGGATAAAAAAAAAGATTATCATAAAGAAAGTTTGCTATATTTAAGAAAAATCTTAAAATTACTATAATGTCATAATTGATCTAATTCTATATACTTATGAAATTAAAATTTGATAAAATATATACATTTCTCAGCCATTTATGGCGTGATGCTGGAATTTAAAGGAACATGGCTTTATAATAAAAATGCTATGAATGCTGGCGAATAAACCGTTAGGTACACAAACTTCTAAAGTTCCGTTGTAGTGAAGCACAATATTACCAACACTTTCAAAAATAAATACCCCCCCCCCCCCTATAATGAAAAACTTTACTAAGAGTAGAAAAGACTATTTTTCAAGCAGGATTATTGTGATAATCCTTTTATATAAGATAATTATTTATGATGTTAGCTTTTACCAAGGAATTATATATTTTTTATTCTCTTCCTTTTTTTTTTTTTACATTTTTCCTCCTATCTTATTCGGAGGGCTCTTTTTGAATACTTTGTTTTTCCGTGAACAGAACGGACAATGTCGAGAATATTGTTTTCTCTATCATCTTTGGTGCTACTTTTGAACCGTTTCTATTATATAAAGGAAGTAGTGTCAATAAAAAAGACAAGTAAACTTTTAATCAACCAGCATTCATATTTTCATTAACAATTTTCTGAATATTTGCCTGAATAATCTAATTGTGCATAAAATTTAAAAATAAAATTTGTCAAAATCAGAGTTTGATATAAAGTCTGTCTGTTGTCCTCAATTTATTTAACTAACATTTTTCAATTTAAAGAAAAGTTTACTATTTATTATCACCACATTCAATTTGTTTTTTATGCTCCAAGTTGCATAATTAATTTAATAAATCAAACAGGTTAGTGAAATTCTATTTGATGTACTAATAATAAAATTACCTGGCTCCAGCAATTAGCATATTCCCATTAGTATTAAACTCCATATGAGAGACAGGTGAAGTAAATCGAGTCACTACCCCATCAGGTACTCCATCGGGAAATGTATATGCTTGAATGGAATTAGTATCCAAGGCCACAAAAAATTTGTTATCCTATAAAATATAAAAAATCATTTATAATAATAAATTGGGATATTTTATTAAAAAGATATAAAAATATAAAAGTTAAATCTAATTTTTTTCAACATTACAATAAACTAATAAAATACTAATATATTGGGCTTAAAAATTTTTTTAATTTGTTTTCACTGGGATTTGTTGTATCAACATTTTGGTTTCCACATAATCCTAGTAGAGATTTCTGCCCATGTTCTTCAATTTCACAAATGAGATTTTGGTCAAATAACGTTCAGTTGTTGAATTCAATAATTGAATGATGGCTTTTGTTATGGATTTATGTTAATTTTTCATGATGCTTGCAATCATTTCAGTATATTTTGTACATAAAAACAAATTGGCTAAATGTATTTGGCAATATGCAGGAAGTATAGCATCCCATATATATTTCATATGACATGTAGAACAAATGTTGAAAATAAGTGAAATCCTGGCTAATACGTATAATTTAGAGCTGGATGACTGTGGATCGCAGAGACTACTCGTATAAATATGGTTATCCGCCTTTCTCATTATCAGAATGTGACATTTTAAGAGTTATATTAAATAATAAATCAGTACAAAAAATGTAAAAAAAAATTGCTAAATTTATAATACTGTGCATAGCTTATTTTTAGCTTAGAATTGCATTAGGATAATTTATTTAACCAGTTTATTCAGCTCTGTATATATTGTATATATTACTGTATATTACTTAATGTATAGTCTATTATATGTTTATGTATGACAACGCTATTAGTGACGGTCTGGCAAAATTTGGTAAATAAATAAATAAAGGTGAAAGTAAAAACTATACGTAGTAACGTTTTAACTCAATATCAGTGTTGCGTATTGTATTTTGTGTATACAAATCAACAAATTTTTTAAATATTAATATAAAATGAAGGGAACATTGAATTTTTATTTACAAATTATATGGATATCCTGCTACTTTCTCTCTGCATTAATAAACATTTTGTTGATAGTATACCTTTAAGACAGTAATAGCACATAAGATATCATGGTTCTCATAACTAATTAATAAGATATTTACATGTGTTCCACCTTTCCACCGATAGCTTACAAGCATTAGAAATATCAACTTTAATATTTATAAATAGGCCTACACAAATTGTAAAAACATTTCATTTCTTTACTTTGTTAATTTCATACTACACGTTAAATGGGCGTAATCACTGCAGAATTTAATAATAAAAAGAAATAGTGATCCACTGTGAACTGAGATGCTATTAGTATTTCATTTTGTTTTCTTCTTAACAATAACCATTTCATGCTTCACTATTAATTTCCGTAATGTATCTGAATTTATATACACATATTAATAAATTTAATTTTTTCGTTTTTACTGTTTCACTATAAAATAAAATCCAAGGAAAGTCCTATAATACTCCCGCGATAAAAAATCTGAAAAACACAAAGTGAAAAAAAATAAGCGCCTAGTATTAAATGAACCGCAAAAGTTAGAAAACTCATATTGAGCTCTGATCAAAAAAATAAAAATATCTTAAATGTAAAACTTATTTCTTTGCCTTCTGTTAACGATCATTCTACTAATAGATCACATGTTGCGATCAGGAAATTCTCCGTAGAACAAATATATTTTTTTAGAAAGACAATGCAAAGATATGGATAATGTAGATGTTTTATGGCAAATCTCAAGTAAAACTAAAATATGTTGCAGAAAATAAATGATTACAATTGCTTATACTGTAGATTCAATCGTCTATGGTTAAAATCATGATTAATATGCGTGCATCCAAATTATAGGGTTGAATACGTTATATTCAATCCTATAATTTTGATGCACGCATATTATATAAGACAGAGATTGCTTTAGTGGGTTGTTTTTATTATTATTAATTAGTATCTAAAAATATGAAATTGTAAAAAATAAAAGAAATGAAACAAGAATATTGTTTAAAATTGCTTTTCATTGCCTCCACTATGCAAAAGTAGGCATAATTTTTAACATATTTTGAAACAGGTCAATTATGTATAAATATATTTTTCACAAAATCTTTATGTCTTTCTTTTCTTCAAAATTTTAAAAGTAAATCAAATCCTAACATTAAAAAAAAAATGTGATTAAAGTCAAAAAAAGTTTTTAATCAAAAGTTACAGCATCTTTATTAATTAAAATAAATAAAAATTCAGAAATTAAAGAGTCAAACTAAAAGAAATTAAATACTTTAATACATTTTTTAATCGGTGAATAAATACTAGGGGAAATTATTTATCCCCGTGACAAAATTATCTGAAACACTGGCAATAAGTACAGCTTCTACTTGAAAAACTGTGCATGGAATGCTACTAAAAAAAAAAGTCTAAAGCACGGTCATTTCCAGCACCATGCAGGCTAACGATCGATCAGATAGTGAATTCACTTGACTCTGTCTTCTAATTTAGCATAGCTTAGCTAACAGATTTTCCATGAAAGGAAAAAAATATTAGCGTGTAATGATTTGGCATTTGCATTAAGTGCTTCGCTTTGTGCTAAAATCGCTCATAAATTGTATAGAAATTTTTGAGTACGAGTGATTGAAAATTTCATTTTTGCCATCTACTCGATCATTCTCTGTTAAGATAGAGCATTTATTTGTGGATGACAATCTAAGGATACTGTTAACAAACATATAGTATAGCCAATTTCAAATGTTCTCATTTGTCACAACAGATTTCATGTTTTAAACTAGACTTACCTTGAAAGCCACACACATTGCACTCTCACCCACACGATGCGAGACAGGATCATCATCATCTAAACTTTGCCAAACTCGAACATCTCCATCACTTCCACAAGTTAAGAAATGCCTTAAATGATAAAAGCATAAAAGAATAAACGCTAGAATATTGTGATATTTTAAATCATACAGTTATAATTAATGCCTATGCATGTGCTATTTTAATTTTTAAAATGTAATTGTGAGACCGACTTTGACAAATCAGTCAATTTGTCTTAGCCTATAGAATTGAACACTACAGTATGGTTTATTTTTTTTAAACGTATTACAACTTGTATGATTCAAATTACTTTTATTTCATGATGGGTTATATTTATGTTTTTGTGCATTAAACTGACCATTAAATTAAAGTGACACAATAAGATGAAAATAGAAAAATATAAAACATTAACACCCGAGAGAATACATTTCAACTAGGCCTAAAACAATTAATAATATTTATATCAAATTTTAAAATAAACCAACACATTTACAATAGCAAACGGCAGTTGTTAAGATCAATAAAAATCAAATCAGACTGAGTAGGCTATATGTTTTTTTTTTAAAAAAATGTAATCAAATTTGTAGTAAATAATTGTTAGACACAGAAAATCCACAAATGCTCTAGGCCTATTGATGTGTATTGAGAATATTAATTAGCCTATAACCAGTTTGTAAAAGGGTTATTGGTTAGCATATTAATTTACGTAAAGTAGGGGAATGGGGGTGAAAAATATTATTTCCATCTTTTACAAGTTTTGGATTCAGAAATAGAACAAAGGATTGAATAGGGGTAGAGAGATAATAAGTAAATGAGCGGATCAATATTTATAAATAAAAATAAAATTTAATGCATATGCAATTCAATATACAAATGGATAGTATGTAATTTCATATGATAGTTCAGACTATAAATAGAGAAGGCACATGAATCCGAGAGTTCTAAATCAGGGATAAAGCATAGCAATAATATTGTCAGAAGATGAAATGTTCAGTTCTTTAAAGGGACAGTTTGTATAAAGTTAAGTTTACCTTGAACCATAAGAGACGGGATTCATAATGCATCAAGGATGTTGTCTGCAGGATGAATCAATGATTACGTGGGGAAACTGGCTTCCAAAGGAGGACTTAGTTACTGGGAGTTCGGAATTCTTCCATTGTTTTCCTAGTAAGCCCAAGGCCGACGCTTCACTTACGGTTGACTGTTTCAATATAAGAAGAGCAATTTCTCTTTTCTTTTGGAGCGGCTCTTTTTTTCCATCTTTGGAAAAACAGAATTCTTTCTCTCAAGCGTGGTCAGCGGGTCATGTCAATTATATCACAATGCCTTCCTGATGAAGCAGTATTAAATCCTTATTTATTTTCTCTATTCTGCCTCTTTCTAAATGACGATTTAGTCTTTAGCTGGCTAGTCTTTAAAATTATATTTTTGTGCTTTAGATGCTCTCTTTCAGAATTCAGGGTTTACATATTTTACATAGGCCTATATTATTTTATATATTTTTTTCATGCAATATAATTTATTAAACAGGAAAGTTACAAATTACAACTAAAGACATGGTTAAATATTGGTCCAATTCCAAAACATTATCAACCTAGGAAAATATTTATTAATGTATTTCATAAAGTAGTGAACAGTTTAATTCTGCCAAAAAAAATGTAGGTTAGAGTTTTTATTGTTAAATTTAAAAGAAAAAGTTTAGTTTGAGCACATTCAAACTAAACTTTATTACCTCACATCAACTACAGATTTTGTCTAAACTTTTAATGTTAAATAAATAAAGATAAATTTTAAAAATAATAATTATTTTTTCATAATAAATCAGCAATCAGAGGTCATAAACCAGCACTGGTAACATGAAATAAATATATACTTAGAAATATCAGAATACATTCACCCCTCAAGACTTCCCTGTGACACAAAATTCTACTATTTCTTTTAATGAACAAACATGGGCCATTTATTATTTTATATTATGAACATACAAAACATTATATACAAATGGCCACATCTGTAACCACGGACATGGATATAAAATATATATAAACTACGCAAATCCTGTGATCAAGGTCACAAGATTTGTATATTTTGATCTATCTAGTACCTTTGACATGGTTCCTCTTGATGTTTTGACAAATAAGCTACTGTCCTACTCTTTTCCACATAATTATATGGTTAATGGATTTTCTTTTAGTGTTCTTTTTGGACTATGCTTAGATAAATCATGTGGCTTCCTCAGAGGCGGTGTTGTCGGCTCTGAAGGAACTTTATATACTGTTGTAGGGCCTATATAAGTGCATCACATTATACTACGTTTAATACACAGGAAAAAGATATGTATATGGTGACTCTTGTGGAATAGATGGTATGGATGACAAAGTTCTTAGTGTTGAATGTTGATAAAGAAGAAATTGTTGGAATCTTGTCAACTCTAAAGCCATTATATTCAGCTTCAATGGATGGGATCTCTATCATTTGAAAAAATGAATGTTCTTCAGATTAATATAGTGACAGAATGCCAATTAGGTTTCAAAAAAGGTACATCTGCAATTGATAACAGATTCACAAATGAAGTGATTCCGAGTGGTTTTGAAATGGGTAAACCTACAGATGTGATTCTCTTTAATTTGGCGGCAGCTTTTGACACGGTGTCTCACAGGCTGTTGCTTTCAAAGATGAAGGGAATGGGATTTAACAAGTCTATAATCAAATGGTTAGTAAACTTCCTTGAAAACAGACAAATCTCTGTTAATATAAATGGTGTAACTATCTGAACTTATAAACATAAATTGTGGGCTGTCACAAGGCTCCATTCTTTCAAGTAAACTCTTTACTGTTTTATGAGTGATCTCCATTCAAATATAGATTCGGTTATTATATTATATGCTGACGATGTCAAACCTATAAGAAATATAGTTAGTGAGCCAGACACAAAATATTCCAAAATGATATTGACAAACTTATAGCATGGTTCAATAAGAATTTACTTACTTTAAATCAGGATAAAACAAAACTAATAAGATTTTATTCTAAGACAACAGCTTGTTCTTACTGTATGTGTTGAATGGTGCTATGATAGAGGATGGTGAATTATTTAAAGATCAGGGTGTTGTAAAGGATAGGAGGCTAATATTTTCGAAAAATACAGATCATATAATTTTTAAAGTCAATAAAACTTTTTATTTCTCCAAAAACCTTCAAATTGATTTATACCAGTTATATAAAACCATAATTCAATATGCAAATATTGCAATATGGATTTCTAATAAGGGTGATTTAACCAAACTTGAAAAAAGATACAGGGGAATTAGGCCTACACCAAACATATACATGGTTTTTATTGTTTAGACCAGGGGTGTCAAACATACGGCCCGGGGGCCTGAACCGGCCCTTTGAAGATCATCTTACGGCCCTCGCAAGATTTTAAAATGTACCATAAAACACGGCCCGCACAAATATTTATTATTATTATTAGTACTTTAGTGATGATATATTTATCTTCTTCACTCTTATTTTAAAACTACACTACTCTAAAGTCTTT
>PXIH01S0025933.1:7416-18505 GCA_003024985.2 Euperipatoides rowelli
CTGCAAATCCAAAAGTCCAAATGATGTATTCATCTCTCCAGAGATATTAGAAATAATATTAAAAAAACAATAAGTTAAAAAAACTTAAATAAAAATATAGAAATAGGATTTAGGGCAGACTATGGACCGAATATGTATAATGCATCACTGTTGTTTCTGGTACAGAAGACTGTAAACATTACATTGTAAATATGTTGGTTTATCCCTTCGGGGTGTAATAAAATTAAAAAAAAAAATCACTTGTGAATATTGAATATAAAGTAGGTATCACTGTGTTTCATTCCCCTCCCATAGTGTTAGGGCCCCACCTCTGACGATCATGGAAATGTGAAACGAGGCCTTGTCAAAAAAAAATTAAAAAGAAAATAGATGATAAGGTCATGGTAGGAAAGTGGGTTTATAAAAAAATTATTTATAAGTCAAAATGTTAGCGATTTATAAATATTCATGTCTTTTCCCAAACGCAAACATTAATCTTTATGAAACATTTTGGGTTTTACAGTATCTAAGGAAAAACAATAGATTACAATATATAATTGAATATAAAAATCAAAACATATGAACAATTTAAAAAGAAAAATATATGGGAAAAATAAATAATAAAAAAATAAAAATAAAAAAATAGAAATTACTTCTGTTTCAAAGCCTCAAAAATAATATAAAAATTTTTGACAATGCTATTTTGGCCAAGGATATAAATTCGGAAAATTACATAAGTATGCTGAAAAGCTTAAAGTATTAGGATATGCAGTTTAAATGTGTGTACAGGTAATACCAGGCTTGTGTTTACATTGTTTCATGAGGAATTGGAGACAAAAATAGTTTTAATGAAAATTATAAATTGGTATTTTTTAGCAAATAAAAATTGGAAATTTAGCATTTTAAAATAATAATTTCGTGTTTTATAGTATTTTAATATAAAAAATTAGCATTTTGTAGCAAAAAAAATAAACAAAAAAAGTCAAACTATTTTATTGAAAGAAAAATTGATAATTTGCATTTTTATTAATTTTTAATAATAAAAATGTATCATTTTAGAGGGGAGGGAGTGAATTGTGATAATGTCATAAGGATTTAAAACATATAGAATTGACAAAAAGCATAATTATTTTTAAATTTTTCTTTGGCTTTCATATGTGTGTAGGACTTTACCTGCTTATCCAAGGTATCTTTACTTTCCCAATTCAGACGAATATTGCATAGTCCACACATTAAAATGTTTGTGTCATTTATAAAAAAGTTATCACTCCTGAAATCATTTGCTCTTTGTTGTATTGTAATTTTACTTCTTCCCATTTAGATTTTAAGAATTAAAAAAAAAAAAAAAGATTTATTTTAGTTGTACTTTGCTATTTAATTTTTATAAGCAACTGAAAATCTTTAATTGGGAAGAAAGCTAAACTTTTTTTAAAAAAAAAAATTGAAATATGCAAAATTACTTTGCTTGTTTGGTCATTTGTGTTGTCAAAGAAGAAATGATTTTAAGACTGAATTGTTAATTAATTTCTATTTAAATGTTTTTAAGGAATTTCTCAGTTTATTGCTACAACTTTAAGATCACCATGAAAAGATTTTTTTTTTTTTTTTCAATTTAACAGTTTTTTTCTTGCTTTGTCGTTGAAATTAATTAATTTCGCAAGTAAACCCTTTCATCGCATTTTGTCGTGGATCAATTAATACTGTCAAACCTTTGATCTATATATAAAACATGAAGTATGATCTATTTACAGCATCATATTTAATTTCGTTTTAGCTATCTATTTATAGCTAAAATGAAAAATGAACAACATATTCATTATTGATAGTGTATGAAGCACTGGTGGTGATTTATTTTTCCAGGAGTGCCAAGTACATTGGGGTTGAACTTAATACTGAAATCGATAAACAAAGTTTATAATCATTGGTGTGTTAAGAGTAGGCAACATTATGTTGTGCCGGCTCAGTGGGGTGCTACACAATGTTGCACACTCATTGGCTTCCCTATATGCAGTCGTATGAGCCATTGAAAGCTTAAATGGAGAAATATTGATTAATTCTAACATTGGCAAATGAAGATATTATGGTCAAGCAAAGGCTGATGCACGAATTGATTGTTGTTAAAATTTGGGGAATTCTCAAAAGTCGTATTATTTTGGAAATTAATGTTGATTACAGTTGGAATTTTTTAATTTTTTTTTTTTTTTTTTGGACTCGAGTTATTTTACTTTTTATAAAATAAGAAATAGAAAATACACAATGAAGGATGTGATGATATTTTTTTTTTTTTTGAACCATTACCCCTCTTATTTTATATATAATTTTCAATTTATCAGTAACTAAGTTAATCAGTCCTCTGGTAATTGAATAACCCCAAAAATTATGATTATAAGATTCAGAATAGCCATAGCCCAATGGGCAATTCCCATTATATGTCTTGATAATTCCTATTCTGTATAATATTTCCTTTACTGGAAAAATCCTTAGAAAAAATGTAATGACAAAATTTTAAAAACCATTATAGAAATTTAACCGAAGGATTTTAGTTAAATTAACATTTAGATTTCTATAATTTTTTTTTTTTTTTTATGTTTTATTGCCCCCGCCTAACGGCTAAGAAAATCAACTATTTACACTATGTACAATATTTGTATTGGTTTACGATCTTCTTAAACCAGATACAACAATGATGTCATGTCCATGATCAGCTCATAATCTGCCATAAATCCAGTATTTCTGAGAAAATTCTATAACATAGAGATTAATAATTAATTAGAATAAATCCCCGAAAATTCTGTCATCCCTCAGCTCCGGGGCTGCTCGTGGATCGAACCTGATCTACTTATATCCACAGCTCCAAATCCAGCAGCAGCCTTGACCACTAGACCACCGAAGCTGTACAGATTTCTATAATTTATGACTGGATTTTGCTTCTTAACAGTTAAATCATACAATTTAGAGTACCTCAGTTTACCATCAAATTCCAAACATTTTTATCTGTTCATATACTGATAACCACATCTTAAATACAGTATCTCTATTAAACACTGATATTCTTTTAACATTGACCATTTGTCATTTAGAATTAAATTATTGAGAACATAATTAAGTATCACAACCTTGTTCAATGTACACACCTCCAATAAACCCAACCCGATTTAGTTATGTGAATATTAGCTTTCCACAAAGCTATTGGTAATGTTTTATTTTGAAATATTTTTATATTTAAAATGCAGGACAAAATTATCATAATTAGTCGAGTTAAGATTTATTTATTTATAGTGCACTTTCAAACACAGGTTTAGTTTTAAGATTAAAATTATTTAGGTCAGTCTGATTAATTGTATTAGTGTCTCCAGGTGAGTTGACATTCCTGCAAATTATTTCTACATGAACAGAGAGCTTTTACTGTCAGAAATTTTGTAAGTTTTAATTGGCAGAAATTTGTTGTTTAAAACAGAAAATTTGTATATCTTGTTGGTGAATTATAATTACATTATTTCATTTTTTTTTTTTTTTTTTTTAGAAATATGTTTTATTATTTCCAAGAAATGAAATCTGTCTCAGGTCAGAATATAGCAAACTTAATTCAATAAAATTTTTAAAATATATATTTTCTAAATGGTTGGCTAACAATATCCTTTTAAATGTATGGATCAATATTTAAGATTTTAAATATGATAGCAACTTGAAATCAAAGTTATTCTTTAAATCGAATGAAGAGGATTTAAAAATATCCTAATTAAAAAGTATATACAGTTTAAAAGAAAACAAGTTTTGATCAAATGACAGAAAGTATTTAAATTAATTAAAAAAAAAATCATTAAAATTACAAATTGTAAATGATTACAATAATTAATTATGAATATTCTATTAATGTGAACTAAACTTTATATCTTATCACCCCAAACAAATTGTTGTGAAACCACATAAAGCAGCAATTATAGGTCACTTTAGAAGGTTTTCATACATACAGAATATTAAAATAAAGTTGTATGTTGTTGAATTTTTAAATACCAGATGGCCACACTCTGCACATTAGGTATTTACCATCTTTTAAAGTGATGTACTACTAGGTGTTGAAACCAACACCTATTAGTGCTGCTGATGAGGCCTAGTGACAGGTCAAAACCCGTACAACACTTAATAAGAAGCTACATATCAGAGGTTCAGAGTGTGGTCATCTGGTAATTAAAAAATACACTATAACATACATAATGTATTAATATACTGTTGTAGTAATCATGGAACTTTATTTTAATATTATGTAAGCATGAAAACCTTCTAAAGTCACATATACTTGCTGCTTTATGTGGTATTACATCAATCTGTTTATGGTGACAAGATTTAGAGCTTTGTTCACATCAACCCATATATTCTATGCAGATATCTGCTATATATCTGCTAACCTAGATGTTTGGTATTCTTTGAAACCAACACCTAGTATGCTGTTGATGAGGCCCAGGGACAGGATGAAACCAATACATCATTTAAAATGAAGGTAAATATCAGGTTCAGAGATGGCCATCTGGTGTTTAAAAAATACAATATAACATACATATAAATTTATTAATATACTGTTGTATTAATCATACAACTCTATTTTAATATTCTGCATGTATGAAACCTTCTAAAGTCACCTATAATTGCTGATTTAGATGGTTTCATAATATTCTATTACTTAAATTTTAACTTCTACCCAAAATATCTGTAAAACAGCAAATTGGTTCTTATTTACTTGAAATGTAGTGACTAAGGAGTGGAATATTTATCAAGGAATGGAATATTTATCGGTACTCCTTTACTTGGCAATAGACGATTCTTCAAAAAAATAATGCTTTACAATTTCTTATCCTTTTTTTTTTTTCATTTTATCATTTTAGGGAAAAATTTATGTAGTTTATAAATTAATGTAGATGAACCAAACAAGTTAAGAATTCACTACACAATTTTCCCAGACCAAGAGCATGCGCAAAAATGGTGACGTCAACAGCAATTTTTGCTTCACAGGATCAAACTTTTAGTGAATGGCATATTAAAATAATTAATGATTTACAAACTTATGATGAATATTTGACAGAAGAGCATGGCTAAACCTTGAAGTACAAAAATTTATGAAGGGACTGAAAATTGCGAACAATCAGTTAAAAAATCTCTATAGATCAAATAGGCTAATACTAATGCTATACAACGAGGAGTTAGAAACCAAGATAGTAGTAAGTGAATTGATTAAANATGTCATGAAAATTGTTAATTTTGATCAAATTAAGGGNCTTTANTANCCGAGAAATAATAAGTATATTGGAATTGATTTTAAGGATAAAACTGTAAAAGAGAAGGTGGAGTCAATGTTATTAGAGTCTGGACTGTATAACGTAATTCCGGCTGAGTGGGGAACGATAGGTGTCAAAAATAACATGATAATACATTGGTATTCTCTTGAGGATGACTACGCTGCATTGAAAAAAGAACTAGAAAAGTATATTTTTATGTTTTCTTTTGAAAATGAAACAGAAGATATTGATGAAGGACTAAAGTTAAATTGGAATGTGATAAAAGTGTTTGCTACCCCATTGCATGGTCGGCATATTGAACAAATTCCACATATCCTAGTAATTAATGGAGATAAAGTATTAATTACTATTAAAGTGAGAAGACCAGTGTGCCTTAATTGTTCAGAGCAAGGGCATAAGTCTTTTGAATGTAAGAAGGTTTATTGTCGAGGTGTAAGATGTATATTGAGGATAATCACTTGAACTGCAAAAATAAAACGCAAGAAAAACCTTTATATTCACAGTTTTTTGTGTCCGATGGGTCTCAAGACAAACAATTTAAGCAATTGCCGATTAAAAAAAAAAGAGAAGACAATAATTTCAGAAAATCAAAGCATTGGAAAAAAAGAAGGGGTTAACGAGGACGGTACACAGATATAATCTGCACAGACTGAGCAGAACATCACAGTAGTTTCTGAGAAAGTTGCGGAGCAGGCACAGAAGTCTTTTTTGAAGACAGCTTTCAGTGAGAGTGATCTTAGCATGGTTGTAGATTCCGGCTCAGAATAAGACACGCAGATGAAGTATACTTCACAGGAAGAGTTTAAACTTGTGTTAGGTCCCAAGGCAAGGAGAAGCGCGAGGGACAGGAAGACAAAGCTTATAGAACAGTCACTTGACCCTCCGAAAAAGGTAAAAAAAAAATGGAAATTATGTGAAATAGTTTTATTTATAAGCGGTTTTATATATTGTTTTTTTTTTTTGTGTAAATATTTTGAGGAATAATGTGAATGGTTGCATCGTTTACAAGATGTTTTTGTTATATATAATTTTTAATGTTTAATAACAGAGTATTTAATAATTCCAATTTTTGGTTTAAGGTGGTGAATGTGAGGACATTAAATAAACGGTTTAGATCTGCTTTGACAGTTTCCAAATTGATTTTACATACCCCATCTTTAATATTTTTACAAGAAACACGCAGAAAGAGAAATAGTGATGGGAGAATACAGAGTCAATGTGAGGCTAAGTATATTATTTATGAAAATTTAACTAACTCTGGATATTCAGGAATGGTGGTGTTGGTTTATAAAGCATTGGTGTGTCAAATTATGTGTGTTGAAAATTTAAACGAACACATAATGCTCATAAAAATGAATATAGAAAATAAAATCTATGTTTTCGTTAATGTGCATATGCTGTGTGTAGCTGCTGCGAGAAAAACATTGTTTGCTTTAATCAAAAAAATATTGTGTAAGGAGGAGCAACAGTGTTTGTTGCTAGGAGATTTTAACATAAGCACACAATTTCATGAAAGAAAAATGGATCAGTTAATTGATAAATATAATTTAATGGATGTGGCTGTACATAAGAACTTGAATTTTTTAAAAACAAGATTTGCAAAATGCTCAGCGAGTAGGCTAGATAGGATTATTAGTCAAATAAATAATGGAAGTGTGTTTTATTTTGGTTGTGAACCTTGTTTGTTTTCTGATCATGTGACTTTAATTTGTGGAATCAGGCGTCAAGAAGTGGTGATTAATAATTCAAATAAGCTTAAACCTGTCCCGGAGTGGGATAAAAAAAATATTGAAACTGACTTGATGAGGATAAAACAAATCATATATTTAAAGTTGGTTTGAATGATAAAATGGTGTGGAAAATAATTAAGAGATACATTGTTGATATTAATTTAAAAAGGGCAAGGAATATGAATAGATCTATAGATGTTGATCTTAAGCAAAGATATCTGCAATATAGTGAATTGATATTGAATGAGAAGGAAGTGACAGGCAAGGCAGCATCACAGGAGAGAATTGAAAATTTAGAGTATGTGAAAAAGAAAAATGTAATCAATAAGTGTGCACAGAATGCTGTGTTTCCTCTTCATACCCCAAAATGGGTGGCGTTAAAATGGTTAAAGAAGAGAAAGATTACTGGAAATATTTTTGCATTTCAGGATAATCAAAAGGTATATACAGTAACCTCAGAGCAATGTAGACATTGCCCAGAAGAAGTATCTCACTGATCTGAGAGAGTTAAGAACTGATAAGTATGGTATAGAGGATTTTGGCAATTTCTATGGGAGTATACAATATAGATGGTTTAAAACAAAACAAATAATAGAACCTTTAACGGAAGTATATCAGGTTTATATTGGTGATTTTATGGTACAGAAAATGCAAGTAGTATTTGGGAAGGTGATGCTTAAATCCAGTCCTGGTCCTGATAGATTGACATATTCCTTTTATAGGCAAAGCCCTCTTGAAGTTCTACAGCTTTTGGTAAGGTCTTTAATTCCCTGCTAAATGAGGAAGCTGCAGATGTATTTTTATGTGCTGAAAATAATGTATATATATAAAAATGATCCCTAAGACAAAAAATAAAGTTAAAGAGGTTGACGAATACAGACTAATAGTGCTGATGAATGTTGACATGAAGTTGTTACAAAAAAATGTTGTTAGGTAGAATATCTGATGTATTGGGGAAAATATTGTCGGGGAACATATTGGGAATTAGAGGTAGATCAATACAAACTGCCATATGGTTGCATCATCTAGCATTTTCAATGAGTTGCTCAAAGAAGGGAATTAATAGGTACATACTATGGTTAGTTATGCAAAGTGCTTTTAATAATGTGAATAGTGAGTATTTGCAATATTTGACATTTAAATATCTGGGTTGTAACAAGTTGACAAGACTTATGATAATTACTATAAGATGTAAAATGATTGTGTTTTTGAATCTTAAGTGTATTGGTGATTTTAATGAGTTACGTCATTCAATTCTTCAAGGGTCACCTTTATCAAGTACTATGTATTTGTTTTACTTAAAATAATTTATTTCTAAGATTGAGGTTAGTATAAGGGGAATTAAAATAAAGGGCACAGGTGTATATGTGAAGGTGTCGGATTTCTTAGATGATATAACAGTGTTTGTCTCATCAGATGGGGAATTGGGAGGGTATAGATATAATTAAGTCATTTTCTAAGATGACTGTTTCACTTGTTAATTTTAACAAGAGTTAACTTTATAATGTTCAAAAAGGGGTTGTGCAGGAAAATTGGGTTTTAAAAGGGGACAATAAGCTAATTTTGGGTTGTAATTTCCCTTTGTCTGAACAATTTTCTAAAAGTGATAAACCATTTAATGGAATAAAGGAGAAGGCTGGGAGAATGTTAAGAGAGTCTAACAGTAGATATATGAGTTGGTTGTCCAAGGTTCAATACATAAATACAATAATAGTGCCTATGTTCATTTATTATTTACTTTTTATAGTGATAAATAAGGTGTATTTTAAAAAAAATCAAGCAATGATTCAGAATTATATTTTTGGTAAATTCAAGGCTATATCATATAATAAGGTAGTGATGTCTGTAAGGAAGGGGGGATTGGGGTTGATAGACTTATATAAGTTAATGCTCACAACCACTCATAATTTTATTGTTAGAAACTTAGTTAATAATGTTATTTTTCAAGAGGTTTGGAGGCAAAGGGAATATCTTAAAGATAAAATACTAAAAAATTGGGTTAAAAGAGAAGCAGCATTAAATCAGGTTGTGCAGCAATTGAATGTATCACTTATAAGAGGTTCATGAAGCTGTATTACGATACAGATTTGAAATTTGCTAGTTATAGAAATAAGGAAAATAATATTAAAGTTGTAAAGAAATATAAATTACCGAACACAGTAGAAAATTTTGTAGTGAAATTCTTGTTAGGGAATTTGCCTTCTACGGATAGAATGATGCATTTAGGTGTTTTAGGTCATACAATGGATTTATGTGAAATGTGCAGGATTAATAGCGAAACAAGGCAACATCTGTTTTGGGAGTGTGGGGCAGTAAGAAATATTGTTAATTATTTTTTGAACAAAATTGCAAGAACAGCAAATATGCAAGTAGTTAATGAATTAAATTTTCAGAGATTACCCAAAAATTGTCAAAAATATTTTTATTTATGTATGTTTGGGATTTGGAAATTTAGATGTCTCGTTTTTCAACAAACTAAGGAGCCTGTACTTTTTGCAGTAATGTTGGATAAAATTTCTAAGGTATATATTCAAGATGTATTTGCTTTTGATGAAAAAAATGTTATGAAAATGTAGGATAAAAATTTATTACAGGTGTTTTAATTATTGTTTGATGGATGGTTGGGGGGGGGGNGTGAAGAGGTTGAAAGATAGAGTTGGGTTGGGAGCAAGATGGAAGGATGGGCTCTTTAACTTAAGGGCATCAAGATTGGTTGCCTAATTTATGTACATGGGTACATTTTTTTTGTTTTGTTAGAAATAAGTCAATAGAATGAGTAATAATGGTGGTATGGGATTTATGATATTTGTGTTTTGTTTTTTTTTTTTGCTTTTTATTTAAACATAGTTATACACATAATTCTGTGTATTTATGTCAGACAGTTGTGAAATCCAATGGGTGATATGGTCGTAATAAATAAATAAGTAGAGTTTTATTATGTGATTAAATGTGATTATGAGGTATGAGGTATAACAGGAACTGGAAATTTATGTTTTGTGGTATGTTAACATTTAATTAAACTAAATAGGGGGTTAAGAAGATATTTTGTTTTCGGAACATTAATATATATTAAAATAGATGTGTATATTATTGTATATTTTTTGCAATCTGTAAAATTTAATGAAATTTTATGTTTAGTATTATAAAAAAAAAATTCCCAGGCCAAAATAGTAAATTGTGCAGAAATTTGACATGGTAAGTCAAACTACACTTTATTATTGAAAAATGCCCTACTATCTATTTTTACTTTTCATTTTTTTTAAAAAAAAAATATTAAAAATTCCAAAATAATTTCAAGTGTTAAATATTAACAAAAAACATAAATACCATTTTATACTATACAACAAAGAAGCAAATCAATATTTTTTTAAAAAAATACGTTTTCTTGTAATGGGGAAAACGACAGTATTTTTTTTATTTTTAAAACACAAACATCCATGCCCTAACGGGATTCGAACCCGGAATGTCTCGTATGGCAGCTTGCTTCTAGCCAAATGACCCGCTGAGGCATCAGCAACGACGATGACGGTACTTTTTATTTACATAATTTACACTTTCAAGAGGTTGCAATAAATCATAGCAAAATCTGTAGATCAATTGGTTTACAAGGATTCGTAATAGACCAATTTCATCATGAACTCATATAATCCGGAGTTTGATGGTTTTCCCGGATTTGAACTGACAGCATGCTTAGCTCCATACTCCATAGAGCCCAGCGGTGTCTCTTATTCACTCAACTAGCCTGACGGGGTAATCAAATCAATATTGTATTAAGAAAGTTTAGCTTAATAGACAAATTACCGTTATATCTAAAAGGAATTAATAAAATAAAAAGATCCATATTAATTAATAAATGTTTGACTATAGATCTGTAGTTATAGATGTAAAAAAAATACATTTGGTTTATATATTACCAAACTATTTTAAATCATATATGGATTCAATTTTTTTAAAAATCTGTTTCCAAATGTCTTTCCAAATCATAATCCATTTCCAAGTTTCCTTTCTACCTCATACATTGTCCTCTTTTTTTTCTTTTTTTTTAAATAAATCTCCCCTCCAACGGGATAAGAGATGTATTTTTTTTAG
>PXIH01S0025945.1:3621-14247 GCA_003024985.2 Euperipatoides rowelli
AAAAGGAAATACTTTTCCACTCATTCCCCAAATGGTTTAAAATTCTGAAGACTTTAGCTATACCAGCAAATAGATTTTGATACAATACAGGTTGTCCTTTGCCTTTATGATAATGATTTAACATAACTCATTAACCAAAAGTCATATCCACAAACTGTTTGATGTAATTTGTTTATCAACTCAAAATGCTTTTTACCTGTATTAGTAGGTCTCTACATGTGAACCTTTTGTTGCACGCAGCACAGCAAGGTAAAACTTAATTTCATGCCATGTTTCAGACATTATAGGCTATCCTTCATCACTGTACCTATGATGTCTGTTATACAAGTCTTAAGAACATTAAGGTTTAGTACAGGTAGGTAATAAACCATGTCCTTAACATAACCCCACTTGATTTCTTCTTTCGTGGGGTTATGTTGCAGACACCCACCTGTACCAAACATTAATATTCGTATGAATCAATATACCATATAGTTACCATAATGAAAGAGATGCTGTCCAACATATGACATAAAACTTAGTTTTGCCTTGATGTGTTTGGTGCAACAAAAGTGTCACATGTAGATTCTTACTGACATTTAAAAATGTTGAACTGATAAAAAAAATCACATTAATGGGTTTTATTATAAAGATAATTCTTGAACTCCCTGTATATTTAAAATAGAAATTTCATTAATTGAGTGCACAGTAATGAATTTATTACTTATCATTTGAGTTTAAAAGACAATGTCAATGTTTCAATGACTGGTAAAATTCTAATACAATAATCTATCATTTTGTTAACTTTGCCATTTTATTCTTATTAGTGAAAAAAAAAACGTTGTAGACTTGATAAGTATTTTCTAAAAATGTCACATGCTCAAAATATGAATCACCTGCTTGTCTATCACTTGCTTATATTCTTGACAAATTTAATGTACATTTTATGTTAGTATTATTATACCTCAATACTCAACCATCCGTCACTTTAGCAATGCTGACATCTACTGATAGACTAATGCAAAATCAGATTTGGAGCAAAATATCCCCAAATGACCTTTCATGTAGAGAATTTATTTCAACTAGAAAATGAATTAAGTACACTGTTTCTAATATATTATGGATTTTTTTAGTATTAGAAACATATTCTGAAAATTGGGATTAATATTCCCAATATATAAAAAGGGAGAAAAAAAAAGCAATAAATGCAATTAATGACCGATAAGATAACTCACCTCTGGAATATAATAAAAATAATAGAAAAAGAAATCTTAAATAGATTAAGGTTACATATTATAAGCATATATATTTTCCAAAATAACATGCATGGGTTCATTACCATTAAATCAACTATTACAAACCTATTAAATTAAATTTAAAAATTATTAATAACTACTGTTGATACCATCATCTGGTGTCATTTATATTGATTTTAAAGCTGCTTTTGACACAGTAGATCATCAAATCTTACTTAACAAACTAATAAAAAAATGACTTCCCAATAAAATGGTTAAGCAATTATTTATACAAAAGACACATTATTATTGAATCTAAACCACAATGATCAACACCTCNTATTATAAATAAAGGTCTACTCAAGGCAGTGTACTGTATGTAACACTAAAACATCTATGTTAAAGAGCTTGCTGAAGAATTAAAAGAATATGTTATCATGTATGTGGATATGAAAGTAGTAAAGTGTATTAAGAATTTAAATGATAAAAAAAATATTCATGTAATAATTTAATAGATAAAAAATGTGAAATGAATAAATTACAAATCAATAACTTAAAAACAGTAGTCATACACTATGGAAAAAATATTAAATATAATATTATTTAAATAATAATAAAATAAGAGTAGAAGAATACATTAGGGGTTTAGGGATCATATATAATGTTGACACCAAGATAAAAAGAACCTTTGGGTATATAAAAAAATAATATTAGGTGTTTTAATCAAAAGTCCTTCAAAAAATATACACTCAACACATTGAACCAATAATAGATTATGGTTCATTTATTGTATGCTATAAAAAATTCCTATATCTTAGTTTAAGTTGGACAAAACATATAGACGAAATAGTTAAAAAAATTAACAGCAAATAAATACTTTGTGCTAAACAACAGATTAAAAAGTAAAACATCTAGATATTCAATCAAGATAATCGTTTGCATTAATCTATATTTAAGTTCTATTTTTAAAAGAAGTATAAATATTTTGAACAAATTCCCTAAAAAGCATTTGAGGGAGATATGAAAAAGTTCAAAGTATGGTTAATTTGTTTCTGAAACACATGGATAATACTAATACATTGGATTAAGGAGATGGTGGAAAAATGGTAGGAAGAGGTGCTGTTACATCAGAGAGATGAAGATTGGTTGTTAATTCTGAGATGATGTATACTGTATTTTATTTTGTTGTTGCTTCTCCTTTTTTATTCTTTCTTGTGTTTATTATATTTGCTTGTAACAAGGAGCTCATGCTTCTACTGTACAGGTATTTATTTCTAAACCTTTTATTATCATAAATAAATAAATAAAAAATAAAATAAATATTACTAGAATGTATTCTTTCAAGTAAGAAACCATGAATATATATTGATAAAATTACATTAAAAACTGTGTTTGCTTGTGATAATTCACAAGCAAACACAGTTTTTAAGGTACCATACTCATATTGGTTGATGAAAATTAAATGAAGAATATTATATTTCCTTGTGTAAGCTAAATGTCAAATATATCAATGTCAATACTTTTTCAATGTGTATGTGAAGATGTGAAATAAATACATCAGCCCTTTAATCCTGTTATATTTTAGATCATAATTTTTTCCCCAAAAATTAATTGCAGTTTGTAATAAAGAATAATGCCAAAATAGCACTATTGTTTAGGGTGAACTTAATATTTTCTGACACAATTTTATAATGATGACAATGATGACAGACAATTAAGATGATGATGATGATGATGATGACAATTAAGATGATGATAATGACAATGATGATGGTTGGTGGTATTTGTAGTGGTGGCAGTGATGCTGTGGTAGTGGTGATGGTGGTATTGATGTTGGTGATGAAGGTGATGATGATGATGATAATGATGATGATAATGATTTTGAGGATGGGGATGATGATGATGATTCTAGTTATGATGATGATGATGATGAACATGGTGGTGGTGGTGCTGATAATGATGGTGGTGATAATGATGATGATTATGATGTTAGTGGTGATATGGTTTTGGTGGTGTTGATGGTTTTGGTGGTGTTGATGATGGTAGTGATGACAATGATGATGGTATTAGTGATGACGGTGGTGGTAATGATGATGATGGTGATTATGTTTATGGTTGTTGTGATGATAATAATGGTGGTGGTGATGATAATTATGGTAATTATGATGATGGTAATTATGATTATGATGGTGGTGGTGATGATGATTGTGGTTGTAATGGTGGTGGTGATAATGTTGATGGTGGTGGTGGTGGTGATGATGCTGGTAGTGATGATGATGGTGGTGATGCTGATGGTGGCGGTGCTCATGATGATGGTTGTGGTGATGATGCTGGAGGTGATGGTGGTGGTGATGATGATGGTGTTGATCCATTGTGAAATACTAAATACAAGCAATATAGTTAATACATAAAATTATATGAACAATAAAAATATAAAATCAAATATACATAAATGAAAACACAGATTTAAATCCAATAAGTATTCACCATCTTCCACAAAAACATTAGGAAAGTGATTTAACAAAATCCAAAAGTTTTGATTTAAAAATAGGGGGAAACGATATATTACTAATATCTGGATAAATATTATTCCAGAGTTTAGGACCTTAATGATTGAAGGCTGTAGTTGTGCAAACAGATTTTCTAGACTAAACCACCGGGCCTCCAGATACACCCAGTCTAGTGGCATGTTTAATAACAGAACAACTAGGTACCATAAATTCCTTAATTAAGAATTAGCTAAATCATCTATTTTTTTTCATTATTAACATCACATAATGGAACATTCTTCTCTTTGCCAGAGACATCCACCTTAGAGCAGCTATAGCATTTGAGGCACTTGATAACTCCAGGCCAAATATAATAAATTGCCATGTTTTTTTTTGTTTTATCACAACCTACCAGACCAAATCTTCAAAATCTAATTTGGAAGCAATCAATGAATAATAGATCAAACCAAGACTTAGTTTTGATACAAAACAATTCAGTCTTAATAATAGTCTGTTAAGAGACATCACTGTTTTGCATAAATAATTTATCTGAAGATTCCATTTCAAACAAGGATTAACAATGATACCCAAAATTTTTAAGTTATCAAAGGAATAAATTCATATATTGTTTAATCTCAGTTTGAAATCACAATCTTGCTCATTTGCAATTTATGAGGGGTACCAATTAAAAGACATTTGGTTTTGCTCTCGTTCAATACCAATCCATTTTTTCTTAACCAAATAATTCCATTTCTCTACAATTTCTGTCATATTTCATCTTATTAAGATGTCATCAGCGAAACTGACATGTGAAGAATATTTGAAAATTTTCTGAATATCATTCACAAAAAAATAAATCAATATAGAACCAATCACTGATCGTTAAGGCACACCATAGGATATTGGCAAGATTGAAGACTTACGGTATTCCATCAACCTTAACAAAATTACTAGTTTAAAATAATAATGTTAAACTCTTAGTATTATGGTAATGCTGTGTAATATGTATTTTTTAAACAAAAAACTGAATAGGTATAATCTCTTCCTGATTTTCAAAATGACTTTTATTTTTTTACCCCTTTAGTCATAAATTGAAGGGAGAAAACATCAATTGAAGAATTTTGCTTTCTAGGTCCACCTGACATTCCTTACCCTTTCCTTGTAATATTTAAGCAACTAGTCAGATTTAATGAAATTATGGTTCTTTTAAAAAATGTGTTCCAACATTATTGCCCTATTATTTTCTTGTGATTAATCATTATTTAATTTTTATTTTTTCAAAACAGTTTGGGTGCCACAAAGAAATGCAAACGTTGGTTGATTTTTATCAGCAAAAATCAATTAAATATTTATTAGAAGGTTTTTGTGTAAATATCTTACAAGAAGCTAAACACTTAAGCAGGCACAAATATTACTGGACAAAACAAGATCTTTTCATGGAACAAGGTGAATTTATTTGAAATCTCATTATATATTTATAATTGTCAAATTAGAATTATATAATTATGTTTCTGTATTTTCCAGCTGCCTTGTGTGGAATTCTTGGGTATAGCGATTTTTTTAGACCTGACTGGTTAAAGACAATTGTTAGCTGGCAAACCCAAAATGGTTGTTATAAAGAAAATAGACCTTATGATTATCCTACAGATGGTAAGTTTTATTTTTCTTTTAATATTTAAAATTTCATGAATCCAACTAACAAACATATCCTAACATTACTCATAACATTTTGCTTAGTTACCTGTAGCCAATATGGTCTACCTAAGCTTTATAAATTTTTGCAATTTTTTTGCATGATTGGAATTTAAATGTAATGGTGGAAATAGAACGAATGTTTTATTAAAAGTTTATGAACATAATGTGCTTTCTTAAGTGATATACTGTCATGGCTTTCTTGAATTTCGATTCCCAAGAACACTGTGGTTCAGCTTCATTTTTCATCACCAAATGCTCTTTTACTTTATTCATCACCATCTGTATTAATTTATTGCTGGTACCAAATGATATGTTATACTCTACATAGATACCCAATAAGAACAATTTGGATCCTTTCCTCAATTGCTAAATACATGGACCACTTCTCAATATCTCCAGTCCTACTACAATTAAACCTTTTATTTTGGTGTTCCAATTTTTGCCAACTGTTAAAGCCTGTATATGCTTTTCTCTTGTTTACATATCATGTTTTCCCTTTTTAACACCAATGGGTTATTCTTTGTTCAATATGTTGCTATGAAGATATGCCATCTTGACAGCATAACTTATTATCTTTACTTTCTTATCTGCAGCTATAGCTAGTAAAACTCAGCAACTTTAAAATTGCCATATTGACATAAATGGGTTTATTAAAATATTATTTTCTTGTATAAATGTCCAGCAGCTAAGTTTTCACTGAAAATTATACTTGATTTTAAACTAGCTTTAGCAATTTATTTATGCCTATTTTCCCATGATCCACACAAGACTATATTCTTAAGGTTTTTCAAGTATTTCATTGTTTTGCTGAAGACAGTATTGTTAAACAATTTGTACAAATCCTCCCCAAAATCATCAGTGACTTTATGTCTTAAGTTGGTGTTGATATCAAAATATGATTACAAATAGAGTCTATTTGTAATCATATAATACCTGTATGTACTTTAGTAAGTACCAGTCGTAATTTCAAATAAAGTTGCAGGGTTTGCTAATGAACCACATAATTCCATTTAGGATAAAACATTGTGAGTAAGTTTTATATTTTGAAGGTTTATAGTCGTTGCTGAGGTATGGGACATCCATTTTTCATCCACTTTCTATGTGGAGATAATGGGATCTCATTGTGGATATCATGTAGATTATCAGGGTAATCAAAATCTACTTCCAAAATGTACATGATAGGTGCATTCAGAAGGTAATTTTCCATATTCAAATTTGTGACCACATGATCACTTATCCATGTGAAATCATTCACAGGAAGTGGTTGACTCATCAACCACCCATATAAATTAACAACAAAATAGATTAAGTATGATGTCTCTTGGGTGAAGTTGTAATCATCCATACCAGTAAGATACTTGGGATATGCCACCATGTGACCCACATTCCACAAACATGACCACTTCCATTAGCTTCTCCAATGCCTACTTTGCAGTAACTTCCTTATAGGGGTGCATTGATACATTTAGCAAATTTTTCAATAAATAGTATTATGTATTTATGGCCTCCTAGTGTATGAGCAACAAACCAATGAAATTCTTTGACAACAATTGCATTGGTTTCCTTTCCTTGCATGGATCCATTGCAATTCCTTAATAGGTTTGCTACTGTTGGATTTCATCAGCTGGCATATTGCACAGCTTGGACAGACTGTTTCACACATTTCACCATTCCATCCCAGAAGTATTGAAATTTAATCTGATTAATGTGTTTTGTTATTATCTTGTGCCCCTCATTTGGTGAGTTGTGAAAAGGTTTTAAAACTTTATTTATTTCAGATTTAGGTAAAATATCTGTACTTTCTTTTACTATTATGGTGTTCTACTATTTTTTTTAAATACAGGGCACCATCAACAAGTAATGTTATCTTTATTTTTTTTAAAAAAATCTTTAATTTATTGATCAAATTACGAGTTTTATTCTTTTTTAATTTTATTAAAGTATTAATATTGTCATCTTTATTTCTAAGACACCGTATTTCTTCAATTTTTTAGAAATAAAAGTATTATTAATATTTTGTGTTTGATTATTATTTGTTGATAGGGTACTGAATATAATTATTAATAGGTGATTTTCATCATCCAGAGGCATAAGCAGTGGTAGTGGAGAGTGAGATGAAGCATCATCTATTTTGTTTTGCCTGGCTGATGCTTTACCTCATAACTAAAATTTTGGAGTCTTAAATCCGATCTACCTGGTCCACCATGGGAATCTCTAATTGATTTCAACCAACATAATGTGTTATGGTCAGTTACTACAGTGAACTTCATTCCTTCTAAATATGTTCTGAAGTGTTAAATGCCAAACAATATGCCCCAACATTTTTTAGATTGCTTAGGGGGTGACTTGCATAGGCAACGATATAATTTTTATTTTTGTCATTTGTCACTTTCAACAAAATAGCTCCCAGGTCTATGTCACTTGCATCAGAGATAAGTACAAATAATAGTTTGGAAAAATCTGGATATGATAAAATTGGTTTATTTATTAATTTTAATTTTCAATTTTCAAATGCTGTTTGGCATTCTTCATACCAGAAAAACATAACATTTTTCCTTAGTAAATATTTTAGTGTTTTTTCTATTGTTGAAAAATATGGAATGAAGCCTAGTTAGTAGCCAGACACACCTAAAAATCTCTGAAGGTCTTATATGGATATGGGGACCAGATATTGGAAGATTGCTTCTGGAAATGGCCTAGCGCTGAGTTTTATTAGTATTGAGAAATTACATAAATGATAAGATATACCAGTTGTTACTATAAAAAGGTAAATATAGAAAATTCTCACCTTAACTTGTAGTAGGTGATGTCATTCTGAATGCTGCACCAAGCGGATTATACAGAATAAAAAGAATATATTTACTATTGCTTCATGCAACTAATGATAATCCAGAGAGTGAAATAAGATTAGAAATGTGGTTCAAACTACTGTTAAACAAATAATGATAATATTAAAAATTATGGCCCATGATCTACAATATAGATCATGGACTATGACCTGTACCACATCTACAACCATACTAAAACTGTGGAAAGGGATGCTTAACATTGCCTATACATTGAAAGATTGCCAACCCCTCCTTTATGAAATGGTAAAGATGAAATGCATAACAAAAAAGAAGTTCATGACACGAAGAAGCTTCAAAACAACAACAATATTTAGTTAGACCTAAGTTTTAAAGGTAATGGGATTCCATGTGACTGTCACATGACCTCACATTATGCAGAATGTGTATTTTGATCGACACTAAATTCAAAATAAAACTTATATTTGATCAACCTTAAACTAAATATATATTTCATTACTACTGATCTATAAAGTAAATCTTAGATTTAATAATTCTTATTTTGAGTACTCTATAATATTTTATTTGTACTGGAACATACTTTATGCTATGTAAAGCCAACTATCACATTTGACCATAAAGCCTAGTGAAAGAAATTCTATATACATATAATTAGCATTATCTGGGTTGCAAGCAGTTTAATTAATAATGGCGCCTATGAATGCATACTTTATGATATGTTATTGTGTACATCAGGTGAACTCATGCTCATCTTAAGTGAGATATTTTTTTTCTGCATTTATTGTTTTCCATTCAAGCACTTAGAATAATAAAAAAATTATTTTATAATAACACAATGTTTGTAAACTCATACCATAACTGTCCTTATCTATAAGACTTCTTTTAACAGGCAAAACAGACTTTCTTGCTATTGGATCATAAATAATGCTGCTGTATTTC
Organism: Euperipatoides rowelli; assembly: GCA_003024985.2. Classification (NCBI taxonomy): domain Eukaryota; kingdom Metazoa; phylum Onychophora; class Udeonychophora; order Euonychophora; family Peripatopsidae; genus Euperipatoides; species Euperipatoides rowelli. The sequence continues at coordinate 12,766 of PXIH01S0025945.1, forward strand.
CACAGTTGCTTTCTGCTTTTTTAAAAAATGGATCCAATTTGTTTTCTGAGTCTCCTTGGATAATGAATTTTTGGTTTGAATTTTTCCACAAACAGAACTGCTTGTTTGACTTTCTCAATTAATGCCTTAAAATCTTTACTTTTGCCTTAAGAGTATACACCTTTATCCACATTGTTAAAAACCTCTTTGGATTTTCATATGCTATTATCCTTTTTTTAAATGATCTATAAATATGTATAAAGTTATTTATTCTTTAATAAATATAAAGTTGTTTGTACAACTGCATCTTTATTGGCATTATGCCTTTCTCTGGTCCCCTTGTTGGCTTTCATTGTAGCAGAAATCTGAAAGCTGATGTAGTTCTATTCATTGTACCATCTCTGCTTCTGATATAATACTATATTTTTTTAATATGCCCTTAAACCAAATAGTATTGTTGAAAGCTTACGAAGGCAATATTTTCTGACTTATGCTATTAGTAATGTTTTCAAGTTTGGTAAATTCTTTTCACTAATATATTTGATGCTGGGAAAGACAGATGGTCCATATTTGATCTATGTCCAATAATTTAAAATATGCTCTGAGAAGACTATCTTCTCTGGCCTCCTGAATCTGCTTACCCAACTTGCTAATATTATTTTAGCTAATTGCTCTGCCATCATATCTATCTTAGATAATACATATGGTCTTCTAGCAAACTTATCAAAGCATCTCAGACAGTAATTATATCCTTATGATGCATGTGATTGGAATTTCTCCCTTGGTATATCTTATTGTCCTAAAATAAAATAATTGATGTTTGTTAACCTTGGTATACTAATATGCTATGCAGCTTCTCGTCCATTCTGCAAAAACTCTCAACTGACCATTTTGCTTCTTATCTGTGTATATAAGAGCTGGCAAAAACATCACGACTTTAAATAAATTTGCCATCATCAATTAGACTCTGATTTCATGTATAATATTATTAATGTCTAATACAGTTTATTTCTAAATATCCTAATTATTCCTTAATCATATACAGTATAATTTTATTCTATGTCTGTTCTGGCCATTTTGTTTTCAATCTTTGTTATAACAAAAGATCTAGAATATCACCTTATTTGGCTGAAGATTCTGTTTGTCAATAATAAATAAATTTATCTTATAAATAATACAAATTGTTTAATTGTCTAATTAGTTAATTAACCCTGTTTGGATATTTAATCAAATATTTAATCACAGTGATAGAGATCTCTGCTATCTGCAGTTCAACTATTTTAAAAATTAAAACAAAAATAAAATTTTAGTATATTTAGATTAACGACAAACATTTAAAACCGTAAATAAGAGATACAACATGATGAAAAAGATTATACAGAAACAGTTTTTTATAAAACTCTAGCAAAACTACCCGTTTTTCGCACCGGGTCACACATTTAATGGTCATTTCCCCCAATTCTCAAAATATAAAAAATATATTTTTTATATGCTATATATTGT
>PXIH01S0025948.1:0-10094 GCA_003024985.2 Euperipatoides rowelli
GCTCTTCAAACATGTTTTCAATATTAAAAACAACTAATTAACTTAAATAATCAAAGAGAAAAATTAAATAAACTGAAAATTATTTAAAAAACTAATATACAATAAAGAATTTATTACCAGTAGCCCTTTCCAATCATACTGTGTATTTAACAAGAAAATAAACAAATATCCCTTATGTGATGTTCTTCAATACTTTGATAAAGACTTGAATCAGTTTAAATAAAAAAAATTATCCTTAGAAATTAATGATTGATTTTATAAATCATAATGTTATAACTTTAAGATTGTACCCAATTATAACTTTGAAATTGCTGAATCATGCATTCATAATGCTATAAAACATTTAAATAAGACTGCGCTTGCTGAGCCGGATAGTCTTAATTTTATAACCTTAAAAAAATTTGCCCACATGATCACATTAAATTACTATTTTTATGAAAATTTTATAACAAATTAATTAGTCATAATTGTGCTGGTACATTCGTTAATTAATTCTTATTTTTTCTAATTGAAAATAATAATAATTTAAACGATAATATTTAAAATATTTCACATTACTACAGAAAACCTTGACATCATGATTTTTGAAAGGAATCTAAATGATCATTTCTCAAAAATGTCAGTAACAAATTATCACTTTTGCTTTTTGCTGTAAAATTCCAAATTATTCATACTATTTCATATTTAGTCATTGATTCAGTTATTTGTATTAAAAATAAAGACAAAATACTATTATCGACCTAGAACAGTCTTTGGCAATGTCTCTATTAGTTATTTAGTAGATAGAATTATCAAATTAATGGGAAATTCTAATGTCAAGAGGCATTGTCAATTACCTAACTTCCAGAAGTTATTCTTTTAAAAATAGTAGTTCTCATTCATCTGCTTTTAAATTAAGGAAATCAATACCAGAGGGTTCCCTACTTAGTGCGGGCTTATTCAATATTTATATAAAGGAGTTGATCATAAATTTAGATGAGAATCTAGTGGGATTATATGCCAAGTCCTTTAACTCAAACAGAAGAACTATTTTCTTCATGGACGATGTGGCAGTGTTTTGTTCAGATACCGATGATCTTGAACTCACTATAGAATTATTACATGATTTTTCTAATAACACAGGGGCCAAATTTAGTTTAGCAAAATTCTTTGCATACAGAATTTGTAAAAAAAAAAAAACTGTTGAAAATTTTAATTCAAAATTATCTATCAAATTTTTAGGTACCGGCATTTCATTTTCATTTCACAGAGTTCGTGAAAAATACAATTCGGTCATATTGTATAACAAAGTGAAACAATCTTGTCAATCAAATTTAAATACATCTCTCTTTCATTAAAGATCAAGATCATTAATACTTAGATTCCTATAATTAATTTTCTATGCCACTCACACCCTTTTTCAAAAAAATTATAAATTCACTATATTCATTATTTAGTGATGTACGGTAATATGGTCTGGGACTGGGAGAAAATATTGTATGTCCATTGATAAACTTATCTATCCTAGAGCCTTGGTCTAATTTAATGCTTTTGTTAAACTTATCCTTCACCTGGATATGATGGGTGTTATAGTACAGAGTACCTATTGGCCCAACAGATAGTCCTCCACCTAATATTTTTTCAAGTTATTTATTAAAACTACTGTATATTTAACTTTTCATAGTGTTTCAGGTGACTTAAACCTAAATGGGGTCAATTTAATTAACTTCAAATGTTAAGATCCATAACTTAAACTGAACCATTCAATAATCAAATTGGTAATACCCTAAATATATAATGAAAGATTTTTGCAACAATTTTTCTTGTCCTTCCATTATTGATTTTTCATATAAAATATTCAACTATGCTTTATCAGTTAAGAAAAAAGTATTTGCTAAATTTTATGATGAGGCACAACAAATCTATATATTTGTTCTCAAATAGAAACTGTGAAATATTTATTCTTTGTGTGTTTTTATTTTTCTGATTTGAGAAATCATTTATATAATACTACTGGAATTAATATATAGATTAACTTCTTAGAAGCTCTATGTATTTTATTGACCTTTAAAGAATCAGTACCTACGCCTGGATCAAACCATTTGACCAAAAAAATATATAATATAGCCATAATAAACAACAGAAAACAATCAGACAATTCCATAGTGTCATGCCCCAACTCCAGAGAAAGTCCAACACAAATTTTAAATTTTGAATAAATATTCAAAGTTACAATTACAGTATATTTTATTTAAATTATATTCCAAGTTGTACTAACAGAATAAACTCAAAATAGAATACTTATTTTCTTGACTAACTTATCCTTACTAACATTGAAGGAAAGCTTTAAACCATTAAATACCCATATAAACACACTAAATCTTTAATATAAATACTTGCAACAATTATTCTATGCAAATAAATTAGTCTAAACCAGCCATGTCAAACACGCGGCCCTTTCGAAGTTTTTCTGCGGCCCTTCTGAAGTGCTTAACCCATAAATTTAAAATTTTATTTAATCATAAAATTAAAAAAATATATGTTTGCCAGTAATATTCGAACATTCAAAGTGCATGGAGCGCCTAAATTTCAACAAAACTTTGTTCAAGTTCCATGACGTGATCAAACCGGTCGTTTCTGAGTCAATGTGCAGTCACAGGCTATGTTTTTTAAAAAACACCGAGCTTGTACTCCGAGCAATTACTCACGTGACAATGTACAACCAGAGCGAGACAGAGTCCGAGATTATTAAAATACGCTAACCGAGTAATAAAATATGGAGACTAAAGGAGAAAAGTGTAAAATATTAAAATAAAAAGCCTTTTTATAAGTCTAATTTTAGCTAAATCTTCTCTAGTAGGTGCTTTTAAAGGTCTATTGTCAGACAGAAAAAAAAAAAAACAATGTCCGTGGCAATATTCGTACATGAGATTTGATTTGTCACTGATTTCCATTTTAAAGTCGGCATGTACTGTATTTGTGCCAAGCTTATCAAACCCGAAAATAAGTCAACAAAACGTCCAGGCCAAAAAAAAAAAAAAGTTTATTAAACCCGACAAGAAATGAACAAAACGTCCATACAACTAAAAAAAAAAAGAAAAAAGCTTATCAAAATATTTACAGCCAAATTTTGTCAATGAACATCCCACAATTGACCAGTAATATTTTTTTCAGCCCGACAAACAATTTCAGTTGGACATCACTGGTCTAAACCTTAATATTTCTTTTTTTAATATTAATAGTCTATTATCAAATGCAAAATTGAAAATGAAGGAAAAATAGCACAGGTGAAGGAATAGAGATACAGTATTTGGGCAGCTTGATAATGGAAGATGGAAGAAACATAAAATAAATCCAAACAAGGATAGGATCAGAATGTATGAGTACCCAACCAATCAGAATGTCTGACACAACCAATCAAAATTCTTTAAGAGTGCAGTCTTTCAGAATCACTACAATTTCATTTCCAGGTTTTAGATTCACAGCCAAGACCTGTGAAGGTGTATAAATAAATAAGAATATCTTTGAATTTCCAATTATTGAGGGAAAGTAATACTTTGTAAAAGTAAAAGAATAATCCTAAACAAGAGTGTTGGACAGTATTACTTCATTTATATACATAAACATGGCTTTCAGTAGTGTGTGGCTCACTAGCAATAATAGTGAAGGGGGAAATAGTAACAATTACAATAAGCTTGTTATTAACAGCCTTCAATTTTCATAGTATATGGATCATTAACAATAATGGTAGAAAGAAAAGAATAACAATTACAATTAACGCCAAATATAATTCTAGTCTACTCTACAATTTTATTTGTGTGTGGATCACAAATATGTGGGTAAGGGTGGGGGGGAAGGAAGTGACAATTATAATTGAAGCTTGAAGTGTAATTGTAATCTATTCTGGAATTTTCATAGTTGGTGTCGACCACCAATAAAAATGGTGGAGGCAGAAAAAAGACAATTGCAATTAAAACATAAAATATAATAATTGTAGTCTTTTATTGAATATAGAGAGAGAGAAGGGGAGAAGTGACAATTGCAAGAAAGACTGATATTCTAATCTTGCATTTTAATAATACCTTTTAAGCAAGTGCATTCTGTATATCAACTACCGGTACTCTTATATAAATTCAATTTAATAGTAGATTACAGTTACATTCAAAGCTTTAATGATCATTCAATATAACATTTAAAATAATAGAATTATTAATTTTTATTGTATTTTTATAATAAATTGTGTTATTACCTCTAAGGTTTTTAATAAAATCTTCTAATTTCATTCTTCGGTCAGGTTTGACATTTGGACTATGTAGATCTGTGTTCAGCATAATAATAGCAAATGCAAGAATAAATACTGTGTCTGCACTTCGAAATTTTGAAACAACAGCCGGATTACAAACACAAAATCGATGACCAAAAGCCTAGAGGAAAAATGAAGAGATATTATAACTTTTGAACAAATTTGATAAATTGAATAAGTTTTTTTTTTTAAAAAATAAAAATAAATAAAAGATAAATAAAATCATAAAGTACTCTTGAAAAGAAAATATTCAACATAACTCCTATATATGGAGTTATGAATACTATATTAAAAATAAGATAAATTATTTTTTATTAATAGGAGATGTAAATGCTCCGCATATTGATTGGTCAACAGATTCTAACACACAAAGTGGTAATTTTGATGCTGATGTGCTTAACTTTGTATAAACACAATTATTGTTTCAATTGGTGGATCAACCAATTCGTTACCATGGCATTTCAACATCGTTATTAGATATCATTATTAGTGATCCTACTTTGATATCGAATATTCGTTATAGGCCCCCCATCAAGGAGCGATCACGTTCTAATAGAATGTGAGCTCTCTTGCAGTTTTCAGGTCGACGGTAAATCCAGTGGCAGGCATGAGTATCTTGATTTTCATAATAGATTTTGAATTATTTAAGCGAGATATTTCAAATCTGTCTTTAGAATTCACTCTGAGTTATTTTGGGGATAGTGTGGGTAATGAAATAACTTATGTAAATTTAAGTGGCGACAAATTTCATTCTGGTATTGATCAAATTATTCATTTACATACTCCTGTGCGAACATTTGTCAGTTATGAAAATAGACATTTTACTTGGCTCACTAAAGAATTAATAGCACTTAAACGCTCAAAGGCACAGTCATTCCGGATCTATAAACATGAGAGAAGTTTAGTTAATTTTGTGAGATATAAAGATATACGTAATGCTGTAGTTAAAATGACAAGACGTAATAAAGGAATTTTTTATCAATGCCAAAGAGATAAAATAAAGAATGACCCTGCATGTATTTACAAGATGTATAGAGAATCCAGGGGAATTAGTGATGATAAAATCGATTATATTAGGGTTGGTTGCAAGATCATTGATGACCCTCTCCAAATTGTGAATACTTTTACTCAATCATATTCAGTTTTTAAAGTTTTGATAGAGTCCCATATGTAAAATTATTTGTGATTTATCTATAGTTGAGACAATAACAATTCCTTTGATTTTTGAAATTATAAGAGAACTGAAGGAGTCATATGTAACTGGAACTGATAAAATCCCAAACTTTCATTTAAAATTGTTTGCGGATGAATTCTCTATTATTATTAAAAAAATATTTGTTGATTCTTTGATTTCTGGAGTCATTCCCAGAGTATGGAAGGAGGCAGTAATAAGATGTTTCTTAAAAAAGGGTAATCGATCTGAAATTTTGAATTACAGGCCGATAAGTATAACCAATAATATATCAAAGGTAATGGAGAGGATCATCTTGAAATTGTTAAAACCATATATTGAGACAGCTTTAAGCGAAAATCAACATGGCTTTCGATCAGGCTTATCAACTGAAACCTGTTTAATGACATCTTACAATATCTGCTCAGAACTAAGGGATAAGGGTCATAAACTAGCTATTGTATTTTTCGATTTAATCTCTGCTTTTGACCTGGTTCCAATAAATTGATTAATTGATAAACTTTATCAACATGGTATTCCCCCTATCATGTCACTGGCTTCTTGAATTTTTCTGCGATAGGCCTATTTTTACTAAAATCGGCAATTTACTTTCTCAGGTCAGTTGGCGTAGCTGCGGTCTCCCACAAGGAGCTGTATTATCGGCCATTCTTTTCAATTTTTATTTGGCTGACTTACAGTGTAAGTTACACCAGCTAAATTTTGATAATATTACTAGTTATGCAGACGATGTCAAGATATTCTCTGCACTTGACACTGGTTCTGATATAGTTAATTTTCAGTCTGAGATTGATACATTTTCTAAGTAGATGAAGGAAAATGGTTTGACAATGAATTATTCTAAAACGCAGTGTATGTTCATGGGCAGATTTGATGAAATCCCAAAATTTTATATAAACGATAACAAAATATTAAGAAAACAAACTTTTAAGGATCTAGGTATTGTCCTGGATGATCTTATGTATTTTGAGTGTCAGATTGACCATCTCCTCGCAAAGTTGTTCAAAAAAAATTTTATGTTAAAAAGTATTTTCCCAGTTATGAATATTGACATCTTTGTTTTATTATATGACATATTTGCAACCTATTCTAGAATATGGATCAACTGTTTATTGCGTGGTCAATTCTGGTGATCGGAGCAGATCAGATAACTTTTTACGTAAGATATCAAAGTGTATTGACTTTTTCTCGGAGTTACCATGGAAAGGAAGGAAATTGATATTATTTAATAAAGGGATAGTTATTCCATCTATTAGGCAGCTCCGAGGAGATTTAATTTTTGTTTATAAAAGTGTTATATTGAATAAAAATTTTAAGTTTTTTGCTCTTTTTTCTGTTTCAGTCACCAGATGCCACTGCTTTAGATTAAAAGTTAATCAAGTACGCCTTAAGATGAGAGAATATTTTATCTCCAATAGAATCATTTCTGAATGGAATGCACTTCCTGAAAGTGTTGTTTATTATTCATCTTTAAACATTTTTAAAAACAGTATCGACACCTATATGTATTATCGCTATATATTGATTGTGGATTTTTTAGGTATAAAAGTCAAAAAGACCTATTACATTTACTATTTAATTTTAATTTATTTTATTGATGGTGGCGTATGTGTTTGATAAAGGATAATATAACAATGTATTGCACTTGGAAATATCAAAAGATGACAAGACCTTTTAATAACCTGATATTACAAATCTTCAACAATTAAATTTCAAGCTTTTTACTGAACTTTTCTTGCTGTTCTTAATAAAGAAAATAAATTATATACTATAACTGAATATCTCTATTATGAGTCAACTGTTATAAATGACATAAGTTTTTGGTAACAAGAAAGTCAATTGCCAAAACTCTAAGTGTAATATTTGTTATGATTGCAATTTGTGGGGATTACTTTTTCAAGTTTTTGAGTTTAATAAATTAATATCATGGGTGCCACCTCAAAAATGTAATCAACTTTATAACTACTTAAAGGCCAAATGTAACGGATTTATTTTAATTTTTTATTGATTTTCAAAGATAATTACTAGAAAAAAAATTCCACGAGAATTTTTTTTTTTTTAAATGCATAAAAAAAAAGTTATTTAAAGATAAAATTAAGACTATTGCTATCCTCAGTCCGAGATTACACATTTTTTTGGGGTCTGAGATTAATTTGATGACAAAATAGNCTCTACAGCTGTTTTCTTTGTAATGATTAAACATGTAAATAGAGGGATTTTCAACTTGTATTAAAGGTTATTTTTTTTTTTAAAAAATTAAACCATAATAGCACAAAGGATGAATTTAATTATGATTTTTTACAAGTATTTAAACATTTAGACCATATGATATCCAGCTTTACACTGACAAATATAGCAAATATTCTATAGTTAAGTATAGCTAGCTGTATTCATTTATAGCCTATGATGTCACAAAATATCTCCCCTGGTGTATAAAGTGGACAATGTTGTTTTAAGGGTGAAGAGCTAAAGACAATTATTTTAAAAATTTAATTGTAAATAACTTAACTTTTTTGTTTTTAATTTTTTTTTTCTGGTGGAAATTTTTTTTAGTAAAAATCTTTGAAAATCAATAATTAAAAAAAATTTAAAAAATCCGTTACATTTGACCTTTAAAATAAATCAATATAAATAGCCCTAGCTCTGAGCATGACAACAAATAATAATAAATAAAAAATTTAATCCATTTTGTGTGGGGCCATTATTATTTGATATGCAAATTTTCTCATGACAATAAATGTTTAGCTCAAGTCTTTAAAAATTTCCATGACAATAAAAACAGTTCAAAACTAAACTGTATTATGCTCAAATGGATGGAAATAATTTGTCTGTTTTGCCATGAAATCAAATCAAATCTTTATTAGCTATAAAACAATTAAAAAATTGTTATCAGTTTCATCAAAATACAAACATAAATATAAAAAAAAAGAAATATATAAAAACAACAAAAATTTACAGCTGTCCTCTAAATTGTACATAGCCTATACACAATATTTCACTTGAAATCCAAAATAATATAATCTCACTAAATAATATATTTATTTGCACAACGAAATTCGTCTATGCTATAAAATGTATCATCTGTTAAAAAAATCACGAAGTGTTTTACTGAATGTGACTCATTTTCTATCTTCCTTATATCAGGCTTTAAATGGTTATACAGAAAGGCTCCAGCATAGCATGGCTTTTTTTCATATTTTGCTAGTCTATGTTGCTCGTGTTTTAAATGTGATTTATCTCTTAAATCATGATTATGATTAATTTGTTTATTATTTTTAGTTCTAGCATAAATTATGACAAATACATATACCTGGAAAAGTAAGTAGACCTAGTTGTCTAAAAGCAATTTTACAAGAATCCCTTCCCTTTAGTTTTAGCATATACCTTACTGCTCTTTTTTGTAATTTCAAGTCTTAATACATTATTTTTTGTTGACCATTCCCAGAATATGATTCCGTATGACAGTTGTGAATACATCAATGAATAATAAACTAACTTTAAGACATAAAGATCCCATTGTATAGTTAGCTTCTTTAACAGGAAAGCAACAGATCCTATCCGTTTAAAGAGCATATCATAATGGCTGTTCCAGCCCAAATTGCTGTCAAAAACAATAACCAAAAACTTAATCTCATTGACAATATCAAGAGACACANCCATTAACTTTATCATAGGCAAACGCCGAGGTATGCCCTGTTTTGTATGAAATAACATCATTTTAGTTTTTGACTCATTGATAGACAAGTTGTTTGCACTATAATAATGGCCTACACTCTCAATTGCAAGACTCATTTTGCTCTCAATGTCATCTAGTTTCCCACTGCAACTTAATGTTGTGTCGTCCGCATACATAGTTTTATTAGCATTATCCATTACTGCCTTATTCAAGTCATTTGTATATAAAATGAATAGCAATGGACCTAATACCGATCCTTGAGGAACGCCAATTTCAACATTAGTAAGGTCCGAGTTTGATCCTCTATAGGAAACCATTTGTCTTCTGTCTAGTAAATAAGACCTAATCCAGTTTTTAGCCGTACCCCTGATGCCATATTTATCCAATTTACCTAAATGTGTTGAGTAAAAGTAAAGTATTATGGAAATAAAGTTTATCTATGACTGTAGAGTATCTATTGCTTTAAATATTAAAATAAGCAGGAAAAAAATCTATTGCAGTACACATATTCTAATTCCCACAAGTTCCCCTATGGTAACAGCAAAATAAAACTATTTTTATTATAATTCTTGCAATTGCTTTTAAAGCAATAGCTAATAATTATAATGAAAATCATTTTATTTTTATGTTGACACAATTTGATTGAATTAAGAGCATTTATATTTGATTTTTCATCTTCTTTCAATATTTAAAACAATAACTAATAAGTATAATTAAAATATTTTTATTGTGATAATGTAGGGGGCGCTTGAGTAAATTAAACAGAATTTTCTTATTTCTTTCAATTCAATATTAAATGAAAGATTTCAAGCTCCCTCTTTCCCCAGGGATAAAAAATATAAAATTACTTTCATTAGTTATTGCTAGAGCTAATAATTATAATGAAAATAATTTATTATGTAACAATAAATTGAATTAATTAAAACCTTAGCTAAATATTTTGCTAA
>PXIH01S0025981.1:6090-18238 GCA_003024985.2 Euperipatoides rowelli
GTAAATACATGTTTTTTAATTGAATTTTAATCCCCAGCTAATTAAGAAATCTTTATCAATCTTGAAAAATTGAGTAGAATGATATAACTTTTATATTACATATAATTACATATTTTAGGTTTACTTACATATTATTGAAATATGTACATATTTTCACATATTTCAAGTTTTTTTCATCTGAAATGTCTACATTTTTAAAGAATAAATACATGTTTTTACATATTTCAATTATTTTTTTAAAAATAATTTTTGAACGTTTATTTTTTTTTCCCCTAGCTGAGATGTTCTGCATGCTTTAAAAAGCATTGAAATAAATTAGTCTTAAAAACTTTTGTGGCCGCTTCCTGGTTGAAGCTAAAATTAAAATAAATTCTTGAATATTGTACTTAAATAGCTTTCACATAAAAGCTATAGAAAGCACAATACTTAACTAACTTTAAGTCTTGTTTTTTTTCTTAATTAGAAACTGAAAGATTGATAATTTATTCTTAAAAATAAGTTTGTGAAGATAAGATGACCAAGCAAAAACATTAAAACTATTTAAATTGACATAATAATGTAGAAGAATTTCCATGACTTTTCAAGAGTTGAAAACGTCTTTTCTGATTCCAGGTGAAAAATCAATAACATGTCACGTTTCCTTTACTCAATTCTAGACACAGTGGCTAATGTGAGGAAAGATTTAAATAAAAAACAATAAATATTAAATCTCTTGTACCACACAACATTCTGCATTCTTTAAGGATTTATGCCAAGATATAGCCTAATATCTGAAGACATTTTTTAAAAAAAATTATTTATTTCCGACTTCCCTATTAAAAAGATTTTTCACGCTGGGTCATACAAATTTAAACAAGTCTTCAAATTTCTTTGGAATCATTCATTCATTCCAAAATATTTTACAGTAGGCTATACAAAATAGAGCAAATTATATTTTAGTAGCCTAATAAAATTCAGATCAAATAGTTTTATAGCTCATGGCATTAAAATTATTTGCTATCCTACTAGAGTTTTATTTTCTTGTTGAGTACTGACAATTGTCTACTGTAGCTGGTCCTCTCTAAATACAATAATCTTCGTGGCCAGTGCAAATAATAATTGCTGAGTCCAGGCATAATGTATTTAGAGAGAAGTGAAGATATCTTTTTTTAAAAAAAGTCAGTTTAATAAATAGCTTATATATACATATTAAGCCGTAATTGTAATTTGCTAGCAATTAATAGGTTATTATTTATTTTAATAGCTTTTTTGTTTCCTTCTTAATATGTCATCGGAAATTTGATAGCATTTAATTAGAATAAGCTTTAGGTTAAAAAAAACAAATAAAAAATAACAATTAGTATTTTTTATTATTACAATTTAATATTAAATTGTGCTATTTTTAATAAGTTAGGCTAGGTTTTTTTTTTTAATTTTTTTTCGAATTTTCCATGTTGTCAATGAGTCTATTTTTTTATTTATTAAAATCAATGAAGAATAACTAGCATATAAAACAAATATAAACATTGAAGATTCATATTTCCTAATGGTATTTTTTATTTATTTCAAACAGTAATTTCAGCTAGTTAGCCATAAAAATAAAACAATAAAAATAGTAAATATGAATGCGCTGGTGGTAACCGCAAATTGGATTCACGTTATGTCTCTCATTAACAGAAGATTGAACTAGTTTAAATTTCAGTTGATTTTTCCTCTTTTTATATAAAAAATAAAGAAGTGATGAGTATTTTTCAAAAGTAAGACAGATTTTGATGTGCAATGTGGATGGTTGTATGATGTGTGTTATCAGCAAAATAAAGCCCGGTTGTTTAAACACAATATTGAGCAGACAGCACGGTTGCTGTAAAAAATGTACTATTGAAATGTACTATATTTACGTGACCGTAGAGTAACATATTAGTGTGAACAGAATTCTGTTGACGTGCCCGAACTTTCATGTTCAACTTTCTCTTAACTTATCACTGTGAACCAGCCTTAAGTCATGCATCTACAGTGCTAGGTTATCCTAGTGGACTAGGCCACTGAAGATCCGCCTTAGAATTTCTTCCTTTATTAACATGGATCATCCCCCCACCAAGACACAAACACATGAAATCACATAAGTGATAGGAAAACTTTTCATTATAGCTTTTCAAAAAGACAAAATTTAGTTAACTTTTCACAGGAACCTATTTGTTGACAAAAGCATCCTGCAGGTGATAAATACAAAAAAAAAAATACTATATAATGTATAATTTACTGATTTTTCCTAAATGTAATGATGACTCGTCCGTCTCGGTAGTTCCAAACATGCGTTCAATAGTTGATTCGCCTATTTGGCCCACGGCGGATGAGCCAGCGGTTGAATTACTGGGAATTGTTGATATAACTGATGATATATCTAAATCGGATGGGTGATCAATCTCAGCATTGAGTTCTGGTGTACTAGGGCGCCCAAAGTACGGTTCAATTTGTTGTGTGTGCCAGTTGCCTTATGCTTAGTTATTATGCACAAACTTTAATTCACAATTGTTAGCCGAAGTCATCCATGCTATCCGGAAGGGTTCTTTCCATCTGGGACTCAATTTTGCTGACATCCCCCTCAGACCTGATGATGGTGTGAAATCCACGACCTTGATCAAATCTCCCTCCATGAAATAATATTTGGCTTGTCACTTGTGAGCGACTGCCAACTTCTTATTCGCAAGCGAATGGAGAAGACCAATCTTTTCTGTGATGGAGGCATGGTCGTAGTCTAGTGCATTTTCATCTATCTCGTCCAGGAAGATGAATTGGTTATTGATCAGAAAAACCAGATCGTGCCTGTACATTAAAAAGCTGGGGGACTCCCCAGTACTTTCTTGGTGCATGCTCCATATTGTGCAACAATAACTCATTGATGTTGTTGTCCCGGGCGTTGTGGCATCCCTCCAGATAGCAGCTGATTAAAGATTTCAAAGTTCTAATAGCGTGTTCCACTTGGTTAACCTCCGGTTAATGGATTGAACATTTATTATGGGTCACATTTAAGGAGCTCAGGACATCACTAAACTCATTACTTGTGAATTGGGAACCTCTATCAGTGATGACAATATTTGGTACACCATGATGGTATACCATGTCCATAAGCTTGTCAGCTGCTTGTCTCGCAGTAGCATCCCTAATGGGGAAAACCTCAATCCATTTAGTGAAAAGGTCAATAAATATGATGACATATTTATTGGCCTTCACCGTACGAAAGAGGACCAATGAAATCCATAGCTATGAATTGCATTGGCTTCCTTGCCTGGATCGATTGCATTATCCCAATTGGTTTCATACTGCTTGACTTCATCAGCTGACACATTGGGCAGCTTTAGACGTACTGTCTCACTATTTTGGCCATCCCAATCCAAAAGTATCGGTTTTTAACCAGATTCTGAGTCTTCGTAATGCCCATGTGACCCCCCAAAGGTGAATCATGAAATGTTCTCAAAATTTTGTTAATTTCAGACTGCAGAAGCAAAAATAAAATTTCTTATTATTATTTTTAGTACTTCATTAACTATTACTAATTTGTCTCTATTTTTTTAAAAAAAATAGTTTATTATTTTTCAGTTTGATTAACATACTAATACCCTCATCATTCACCTTGAAGCCGCTTCAGCTCCTGAAATTTATCAGGAACTAAACTACTAGCTTCAGATGATGATGGTGTACTAGTGATAACCAAAATTTTTTTAGGTTCCGCCGGAGGATTAATCAAGGGAAGGGGCACAGGAGATAAGGCATCAGCCATCTTATTTTTTTTTTTCCGGGCTGATGTCTTACCTCATAATCTAAATTTTGCAATCGAAGGCTTCATCTTCCGAGCCTTCTATGAGGGTCTTTAACCAAAATTTTTTTAGGTTCTGCCGGAGGATTAATCAAGGGAAGGGGCACAGGAGATAAGGCATCATCCACCTTATAACAGAGGGTGTTATGGTCTGTTACCACAGTGAACTTCAGCCCCTAAATATTGTCTAAAATATTTGATACCAAACAGGATACCAAGACATTCCTTCTCTGATGCACTCCACTTTTGCTTTGTGTTGCTTAGGGGGCAACTTGCATAATCAACCACAGAACTTTTTGAAGGTCCTGTGCTTGCTTGACTCAACACCGCTCCCACCCCGATGTCAGAAGCATCCATAGTGAGTGTAAAAGGTCTGGAATAATTTGGATATGCCAATATTGGTTCTTCAACCAACTTTGCTATCAAAATTTGAAAGCTTTGTTGGCATTTTTCAGACCATAAGAATTTGACATTCTTTTTTAATAAGAATGTCAAAGGTTTTGCTATTGTAGCAAATTGGGGGAAGAACCTTACTGGGTACTTTCTAATGGCTTCCGTCTTACCTGGATCAGGCTTTATGCCATCTGGAATAATAAGATGGCCCAGTGCCCTCAATTCATTAACACAAAAATGGCACTTGTCCTTATTCAGTTTTAAATTGGCCTTGTTCAAAACTGAAAATATTTGTTCAAGGTCATGTTTATGTTGTTCAATGGTGCAATGGCTAATATAATGTCATCCAGGTAGACAACGCAAGTTTTGTTGATTAAATGACCCATAACATTTTGCATAACGTGCATAAAAGTATATGGCGCATTACACAACCCAAATGACATTCTTAAAAATTCATACTTGTTAGTATGAGTAATGAATGCTGTTTTATGAATGTCCTGGGAATTAATATTTATGTTCCAATATCCGGACCGTGCATCCAGAACAGACAAACTTGGTTTATTCGCTAAAAATTACAGGATATCATCGATCCTGGGTAATGGGTATGATTCCTTTATAGTAAATATAATTTTTCTTCCGGTAGTCCACACAGAATCTAAATTTTTTATTTTCTTCTGTACTTCCCTTTTTTTCTACTAGGACTACCGGAGACATATACACTCTGTGACTTTGTCTAATAATCCCATTGTCAAGCATTTATTTGATTAGTATTTCAATTTCAAGCCTTTTTATAGGGCTAGCACTGTATGGCCTAAGATTTATAGGCCTCCCCGGCTCCAGAGTTTTGGAATGAAACAAAATATTTGTTTCGCCCGGCTGGTCACTATAAAAAGGTCTTAAAATTGTACAACCAATCTCGAAATGGACTTAGGCAAGTTAGGCAATGTAACTCTATTGCCAGTCGGACAAAGTGAGCTGCATTTCTAATTCACTAGGATATAAATTCTTATAAAGTTTATCCTCTCCCTTACCAAAATCGATGGTAGCCTTATGTGTTAGTTTGTTACTAGATATAATTTTGTTTACTATGTTATAAGATTGTTTGCTATATTTTGGAACTCCATTTTTAATAACTTTTGGAAAATATACCAAATTAAATTCCTCTTTATTCATCAGTGGTGAAGTCACCAAATTTTGACTTATATTTAGAGTCGATTTGAATTTTTCAAAAATATTCAGTCCCAAAATAAGCTTGTAATTAAAATTTTTAAGGAACACAAATTCTAAAGTTTAAGATAAGCTACCTAGACTTACCGGAACTATAAAAATTGTTGTAGGCATCCATTGCTCTTTGTTAGCTAAAATCAATCCGTTTTCATCTTCTTTTCAAGGTCTACTTGGCAATTTAGCTTTTATAAAATGATTTGCTAACTCTTTGCCTTTGATCGAAGCATCAGTGCCGGTGTCTAGGAGCCCTATTTCCCAATAATTATTTAATTTAATTTTTAGAGAATATTTATTCCTAATTGTGTCTAAATAATGTTTAAATTTTTTATCAGCAAACAATTTTGAGCCAAAGTTTTACTTTTTTGATGTTGCACCCTGCTCTTCAGTGTGACTCTCTACTAGTTTAAATTATTACCTTTAGTTTTAAATGTCTTGGGCTTTGTCCGATCTATATTTTCATTTTGTGGTTGTCTTTTTATATAACAGTTTTCATTAGACTTGCATTTAATTTTTGATGTTTTTCATTGAGTTTCCTAAAAATTATATCCGAAATTTTTTTACAAAATGTGGAATTAAATAAAAATAAATATTTTTCATATGACTTCATTATTTTTTTGCTGCCCTCAAACCAATCTAACGCTTCCTCATCTAAGTAGCAATATAACAATTCTTGTGTTTTCACCCCTGAAATTTTGTAAAGATTTATATATTTTTTAAAATTACGAATCCAATTTTTTGGACTCTGACCCTTACTATTTGAAAATNTTTTAGGTTCTAGGCTTTTAACTGATTGTTTATCTATTTTTTAATGATTTCTTCTTCTAGTTTTATTTTTGATAATTCTTAATTGTTCTCTTATTTTTGCTTCAGACTGTTTTAATTTTTCAGATTCAGATGATGTTTTTTTACTTATGTCATATCTACTTTTATTAGTTTTTTTCATTATTATTTTATTTTTTGTGCTTAACTGTGGTTTTTCTAGAATTTCTGAACTATTGTTATTGGTTTCTGAATCTTGCATTTTATAAATTATGTGTTGTAACTTTGTGACCGCCTTTCCAATGGTGGTTTCACTACTATTTTTATCCTTATGTATCCTGTTTTATATTCCCTTACAACCTCAGATTCCGAGCTAGACTTATCTCTTTTCTGCCGGATTTTATGTTTACTTAATTTTTTAATATAAGTTTTACTACTATTTTTTAAGTTATTTTTTTTTTATTTTACCGCTTTATCTATTGTACTAGAGCCGTATTTGAAATCCAATTTTGTAAACAAATATCTAACAGTTTTTTTTAATTTTTGACATCTATTTCTATTTTTTGTTCATCATTTTCATCATCGTCAGAAAATGTTATTGGATTAGTTTCGGAATACTTTTTAGCACTTTTAGCTGTCATTTTTGCAGCCATTTTCAAATTATATATTTTTTTTATTTTTTAATATTATAATGAATTAAAATAATGTTTTGTATCAATTTTGGCTATTAAAAGCTTATATTATAATATTTCTGGATAACAGAGCATTCAATGTATATATTTCTGGATAACAAAGACTTTAATGTATATTATTTGAACAATTTCTAAATTATAAATCTCTACTTTTTTTCTTTATATATATAGTTACTATATCGTACTTATTTATTTCACATTAATTTTATAATAAATTAATTGAATATGTATGAACATAAATACATGGACTTAATTAATTATTCAAATTTATTCATTCCTCCTTAATGATTTTAATGGTAACTGTTATCAACTAAAACCTTCAAATTGACTAAGTCAATTTAATATTGAATATTAATAAATTTTATACCTGAAAAAAAAAATTCCTAGGCTACACAATCCTATTAATATTTATTACTGGGAATGTGTGTAATAATTTCTAGTTTTAGAGAAGAAAAAAAGAATATTTCAACACTTTAACGTTAATACTAATACTAATATGTTATAACTTATAACCTTGTAATCAATAATATTATAATCACACTTTATCATATGCAAATTTTATAATAATTTACCTTAATTAGTTTGATGCTAGATTTGTAATAATTATAATTTCAATATTATGCTTGTCCCAGTTTCAATATTAAATATAAATAAATTGATTTACTGTATTACTTGATATAACAAAATAATAATTATATAAAAAATAATAATTAATGAAATATCAAAAATAAATTAATATAGGCCCAATTATATAAAGTTCCAATTGAAAAAATATAAATAAATAAAAATATAGGGTCCAAAAAACAAATTAATTAATAAAATTTAAGCAATTAAATTAGTGCACTCATTAAACAAAGGTTAACCAGGTTTTTAAATAACGTTAGCTAACAGTTTAATAATGTCAGTTTTTTTTTTTTGTTATAATTGCCTCTAATTTTTGTAGCTTTATTTCATTAGTCACTGGAAACAGTCACTTGAAAGTCATTTTCTATTCGGAAAACTCTATGTTATCTCTTACTTAATTTAGAAAGGAAATAAACTAATATGTATCGTCCATTTCTTTGCCCTAGGCTATATTTTTATAGTTAGCTATTTGTTTAAATTAGAAAATTGAACATGGCGAATATACAAAAGCAATTCCTACCTTCGGTTAGACAACTATAACGGTTTGCTACTAGACACGGGAGGGGTCTAAACCCTTACACTGAAGCGAAAGATAGCTGATAGCTAGTAAATGTCCTGCACTGAACTTCCTGTGGACGGCCGTTAGCCGATTTACGAAACTGAGCTGCTAATGCTGAGCAAGTAAACAAGAATAAGGAGAAATAAAGACACGAGTCTATTTAGTTGTAAATAAACACTGTATTGAAATAATGTTCTGGCACATACAATTGTTTACAGAATAAACGTGGAAATAATAAAAGGTATATTCTTACCTTCACAGCAGACGTTCTAGGCGAACGATGTATGGCCGGTCTCCAAGACATCGTGTAAGCGCCAACATAGTTGTAGCGAAGACAAAATCCAAATATCCAATGCCTAATCTATCACACGGTTCGCCAAGGCGAGCCATCACCCAGCTTACTAAAATAAGAAAGGAGGGGGTAACTGACGGCTAAGCGCCTTAATGTCAGTCCCCCTTATATTCGCAGATATGGAATGCAGGCAGAGCCTGTCTGACTATATGGGCCTTTCCGAGTCTGAATGTATGGAAATGACAAAGTTAGATGATCTCAAGTGAATGGAACATGATGATGGACTCGGTTTAAATGCCTCGATTTCTTGGAGCACGGCCATTTTGTAGATTCGTGTAGAACCATCTGACTACGAATAGTCACATGCTCCTACACGATTTACATTACCATAATCATTTTTCTGGAATACTAAAATAAACAATAATCAGATAAATTAGACATTGAAATAATAATGCATTTGATTGTAGTAAAACATACTGGGTCATAATAATAATAAATAATAACTACATATAAGTCATAAGTGCTATAATGACAAAAAACCTTCATCTATCCAACAAACCCAGCACTCCCTTAATTTCAACTAAACCAAACTTCTATAATATATGCAAGATAGTAATCACTGGTCATCAATTTTAATTACTAAAAACAAATATGATTTGATTTTGATTTTTTTTTTTTTCCATTTTGTTTGTTTATCTTCTTTTGCTGTCTTCTCAAAATGATAATTTTTGACATCTTAAAATTTTGTCAGCTTGATCATTTCAACACTATTTACAGTATCTCATAAATGTGAAATTTAATTAATCTCATGTAGAATTAAATTGTGAGTGCAATGACACTTATTTTTTTTTTTAAAAAAAAATTAATTAGTTTTAATCGTAACACTAATAAATTATTATCCTTTTCGCATTTTTTTTTTTTTTTTGGATATCTTCAAAACTATTACCTCCTCAAGTGTAAACTTAGTCTTATTGCATACAGGAGTCTTTGTACAATCTTTCAGTGAAATTTTCAAGGTTCTAAGCAGCATACTTATTATTTTAAATGGCTGGCAAATTTACACATATCATTAACATACTAATTAGCCTAATTTGCATATTTATTAAAATCTAAAAAAAATCTGATTGCATATTTTGTGTTTAGCACATAAAAATTATTACGGTATTAATACAAATTTTGATTACTCTTTCTATAAAAAAAAAAAAAAAATCTGTGTAGTATGCCCCCTTTAAAAAAAAGACTGACCCTTAACAATTCAAGGTTGTCATGAGCCTACTACTGTACTTAATATTAAATTACAGTAACAGGATAAAATAGAATGTTCCAAAATTATACTGGGTCTTGAGGGACAAATTATTGCATATCACCAAATAAGGTTTAATTTTATAAAAAAAAAAAATAATTGTATCAATATTAATTTTCATTGTTTGGAGATGAAACTTGGAAATGTAATAAATTAAAGATGACTTTTCAGGTAAAAATCTGGTAATTTTGTTATTTATTTATTTATTATTAATAGAAATCTTCATTACGCTGTCTATAGGTAAAAAAAATATTCTGTGTAGTGTGCTCCTTTAAAAAAAAAAAGACTGTTCCTTGACAATTCAAGGTTGTCATGGGCAAAATGGTTTTATAATTTGGAAATGGTTATAAATAATCTTAAGTATTTATGAATGTATAAATTTATGTTGTCTACTCTATTGATCTAAAGTGTATATATTGTAATACATAATGATTGAGAAATAAAAAAACAGCTAATTTGATCATGTTGAAAATAATCTACTATAGACATGTTCATCAGTAGCTAACTTTTTTAATTGAATGGTTCAGGAGTAAACAATGGTGACATTTTTTCATAAATTTAGTTATTTCATGTAAAACATGGTACAGGATGAAAGGAATAAAATGCACTAATTGTTGTATAATTATCTCTTTAGATGGCAGCACAATACAGGTTTATATTATCGTATTTCCTATTTTCTGCATGTTAAAAGTGGTAAGAAACAAGCTATATCTCTAAACGAACAAAATGTCACTTACCATTGTTTACTCCCGAACCACTCAATTATTTAAACTATTCGATGCTTTGTCATTTGTCATTAAGCGCACAAAATTAACTCGATAATTCTTCATTAAAAAATCTAGTTAATTTTGATCGTTTCGTTTCAAACTTTTTAACCCTGCTCTAGCAGTGGGCTACTTCGTGAGGTTTGTTTTTCATAACGGCGGACAACTTTGATTTATTAAAGGGATTGAAATTGTTAAGTAAAAACTGAGTAATTACAATATCTTAGATGATGGTGTAGCGATCTGAAATCCTAATCATGAATTTTACATTCATTTTTTTTTTTTTTGGGGGGGGGGGGGATAAATTGATTTTAAATATCCCCGTAATGCTGCACAAGTCTTTACCTGAAAGGATTAATGCTGTAATTTGAAAATGCTAGTCTTTGTAAAATAGTCTTCAATATAAACATTTTTTTTTTTTTCATTTTATTAATAAGCTAGAATTTTATCTTCAATTGCATCAAAATTATTTTTACATAAAAGCATAGTCTACTAAACTATTTTATTATGATTGAGTACTTTGCTACTCAGAAAGGGCTAACTTTGATCGTTCGTCCATAAAATTAAATGTTCAGGTGACCAGGTATAAGCCAAATTAACGAAACGCATTGAAAAAATCTAATGACGAACATGCCTTATGTGGAAAAGCATTTATACAAATACAAATATGACGGACAACAGACTATAGTCCAGCGAGGTTGTCCCTGGCAAAGTTTGAGATAATTATATTCAATCAGTTGTTTAGAGGCAAATTATGTTGGTTTATTTTTTTTAAATGTTTATTTAGTGTGTGTCCTCCACTTTACAAAAATATGAATTGTTTACAAGCAAATAATAGAACTTTTACAATATGATGTACATTTCACAATGAAAAAATGATAATTTTAAAATGTATGCTAATATTTTTTTAATAATTTCCCACTGTTCTAATGTTTATCTCTAATGTACAGTATTTTGTATTTTTTCTTCTCAATTTTAACTTAAAAGTCGAGGCTATAAATAGTGTTAAGGGATAATTAACTAACCCTTATCAGCATCAAATGTTTGTGTTTCAAGTATAACAAACTTCTCATCTATTCTATATATAATCATTATTGAGAAGCACTGTTCTAGGTTTTGACAACTAATAGAAGTTGAAGTAATAAGGCCGGCCGGCCGGCTTAGTAACAAATCTTGTCAGTATGCCAAATAGAAATAATGCATTCGAAAAAGATCTCATGCTCCATAGCAAATAATGAGAAAAATATTTTTAAATATTTTTTTTTTTCTCCTTGTCCTTTCAATTCACTAACATTCACTTCAAATTAATATATATTAAAAGTAAAAAAAAAAAGTCTAGCTTTAAATTGAATCAGTTAATTAAAAATGTGTGATTATAATATGACTTATTACCAGGCTCAAAATTAAGACCTGAAAGATTACAAATTTGATTGCACTCAAAAAAAAAAAAAAAAAAATGAATAAAATAAGCTATTATGCCTGAGCTGAAAAAGAATACCATATCAATAAAATTGTTAAAATTATTTCAATAACTTTTTAATACTTGTTATAAGTATGTAGTCTAGTAACTCCCTTCTTGATATTAGTTGCAATTTTGGCAATATTAGATGGGAAAGTCATAACCCTCTCTTATCCGCTCGACTCTCCCAATCTTACATATGCAGAATACATGTTTATAATGTACAGTACATGCAGCATAATATTTCTCTAGATACAGTATACAGTATATACTGTGTGTGTGT